>JARKHS020011144.1:0-83632 GCA_030143305.2 Amblyomma americanum | reverse complement strand
TTTTTCGTTGCTTTTCCTAAAAAGATGCTTAGCGCTTCGAGGACGAAGCGTTGAATTTGCTCTCCAAGAATATTTTCGCATTCAGCGTCTTACAGTCGAGGATATTGTCGTGTTTGTCGGGGACAGCAAAATATATCAAAATGTGAGATTCACTAGTATTATCTGCGCATTATTAGCGTGGGAAAGCACAGCGCTTAGCTGCCTGTAGTACATCCAGATCAGCAACAGCACGGTATGTTTCTTGTCGTTCCTGGTTTAAACGTTTAAGCGGAAGCAATAACGTTCAAAAATGTGAGGCAGACTGGTCATACCTAAACTGTTTTACTGTACGCGTAAGAGAGCACAACGCCGCCTGCTGTCAGCTACAGGCGTGATATCACAACACGGCAGTTGCAACATAGGATAATCACCACACCGTATCTGGCAACACAATCGGATGAACGATCTAAGGACTCAAAAGCGAGAGGAGAGCTCTGGATATTGGTGGCCTCAACGGCCTTACTTCCGTGACCTTCACTTGCTCTTGGTCAGTAAGCTTTGCAGCCATTAGCTTTTATTTTTATTAAAACCGCAACTTCCAAGCAACTAAATCATTAATCTGGCACTCGTCACTCGCATACAGTTGTTTGCAGACATCACTATCATATTCAGATTCACTAAATCAAATTTCAGGTTAAAAACCGATGCTGGCTGTATCTGTCTCATAAAAAGGTAATAGCGTCACACTATCTGCTGCGCCTTTGATGAGGCGGCTTGGCAAGCCATTTCACAATGAGTAATAAGCCGGGCTTTGAAGCACACACGTAGATACCCGTCAGTGTAATCGCACACTAGGTAATAAGCATAGCGTTTTCAACAATTGCATAATTTCGTTTCCACTGCAGTCTAAATATGTTTAGTTTAGTTATATGAAGTTTAACGTTCCAAAGTGACTCAGGCTATTATGAAAGCCGTAGTAGGCGGCTTCGGAAAATTTCGACCATCTGGGGTTCTTTAACGTCGACTGACATCGCACAGTACCCTCTAACATTTCACGTCAATTTGAAATCCAACCGCCTAGGCAGGGATCGAACCCGCGCCTTTCAGGACCTCAGCCGAGCACCAAGAACACCGAGCCACCGCGACGGCTAAGAACTCAAAATAATTCACGCGCTTACATATTTCTTAAGCGCGCGGCTAGCACTGCTCATACTGGAAGAGAAAATTAGTGAGTTGCAGAACACGAGCTAATAAGAAATATCAGAAATATCAGCGCTGTCCAAATGTTAATCTGATATCTCGTACTCCCTGGCCGCAAGTGACTCCCCGGATGTAAGGGTAACCTGTTCAGGCTGGAGTACAAAACAGGCCCAGCGCTACTTCGTCTGAGGGGTATTGTTGTGAAACCTATCGAGATTCGTTGTAAAATCTAGGCTCGATATTAAGCACTCAGGAAGGGAAAAGTGACGCATTGACAGCGTTTTCTACGTCTTTATTCAGCTCGAGAAAGGGTTCAGGTCAACTTGAGGACGACGAAGCGAGCCATAAAAATAAAAATGATAGGTGAAACGTTAAGAGACCGGAAGCGGAAAGAGTAGCTGATGGAACAAACGCGGGTTAATTGGAATCTGGTCGAAATCAAGATGAGGAAATGGGCTTGGGCACGGCATATGATGCGTAGGCAAGAGAACCACTGGTCCGTAAGGGTAACGGAGCGGATTCCAAGAGAGGGCAAGCGTAGCATGGGGAGGCAGAAAGTTAGGCTGGCTGATAAGATAAGAAGTTTGCGGGAATACGGTTACCGCAGCTGGCAAAGGACAGGGTTAATTGGAGAGAATTAGGAGAGGCCTTTGCCCTGCATTGGGTGTAGTCAGGTAGTAAGGATGATGATGATGTCATACTCCCGGGCCTATGATCTAGGCACCATGAAAGTTGGGGTGTAGAAGAGCCTTATGTCAAAATACTTGAAGATATATATAGCAACTGCACAGCTACCATAGTCCTCCATAAAGACAGCAATAAAATTTCTGTAAGGAAGGGCGTTAGGCAAGGAGACACGATCTCGCCAATACTATTCACTGCCTGTTTACAGGAGGTACTCCGAGGCCTGAATTTAAAACAGTTAAGAATAAGAGTAAACAGAGAAAATCCTAAATATTCTGCAATTCGCTGATGACATTGCCTCTCTGAGTCACTCAGGAGATGGACTCTGAATCATGATCAATGAGTTAGACAAGCAGAGCAGAAAGCTGGATCTAAAAATTAACACGCAGAAACTTGGGAAGGTCGGTACTAAGTGGAGAAAATGTCTCATACTAATTTGGAGTTTCGGATATAAACCTCTTGACTGCAGTCGACCGCCCAACATTGCGAGTCTTGCCGTGTGAATAAATAGAAAAAGGTGTTGCAGCGGCAGTTTCTTCCACAGTCTGGTGACTGACATTGCCGGCATGCATTGTGGCAATGACTGGGCCCAGTGATACCACTGCTATCGGAGCAAGTGAACATCAGAGCTTCGCTATAAAATCTAGGCTCGCTATTAACCACTCAGGGATGCCACAAAGCATTTCTTACGGCCTTGATATAGATCGTATTTGTTTGCATTCGAAATTTTGTCTCTGTAGTTCTTAACCTCCACTTTTCTTGCAAATGTTTGAGATGTTTAGGATTGTGTCATGCGCCTGATTAATTACCGTGCAAAGATGCTTGTGCTCGGTGTGGTCATGTTAGCGCTCAACTTTAACTACAGGTGCGTGCCCAGGAAGGGGAAGGGGTAGGCGTGGGGAAGCCGATTGGCCACTCCAAGTAGAGACGCATTACGTGTTGTTCATTTGGAGAAAAAGCGACCAAAGGTAGTCTGTGGATACTTACCTGCAGCATTCTAGTGTTGAGCAGGTCCTGGATTGAAATTTCCATGAAGCCGTAGCCGGCTACGCGTGGCTCGTACTCTTGAATCTTGTGTTCGTTAAAAAATCTTTGATTGGTCAAGAAAAACCGAGATATGTACTTGTTCTGTAGATCATCATCATCCAGTACCCCTTGAAAAGGGAACCAAGTAAATTTGCAGACCCCTATTTTTTACCCGCCGCGGTGGCTCAGTGGTTAGGGCGCTCGGCTACTGATCCGGAGATCCCCGGCTCGAACCCTACCGCGGCGGCTGCGCTTTTATGGAGGCAAAACCGCTAAGGCGCCCGTGTGCTGTGCGATGTCAGTGCACGTTAAAGATCCCAGGTGGTCGAAATTATTCCGCAGCCCTCCACTACGGCGCCTCTATCTTCCTTTCTTCTTTCACTCCCTCCTTTATCCCTTCCCTAACGGCGCATTTCGGGTGTCCAACGATATATGAGACAGATACTGCGCCATTTCCTTTCCCCAAAAGCAATTATTATTAGGCCCCTTTTAGCCCGAATGAGCGCTCCTTGCCCAACTGCGAGCAAGTATGTGAGTGGAGAGAATTCAGCGCCGACACTCGATGAAAGCATACACTCTGCGTGGGTGTGATAAAACGTTCAGCAGACGCCTTAGCTATCCCCTTCATAACGTGTTCACAAGTAGGAAGTCCTTGAATATTGGTAGCAGGTTAGATTTACAAACCTCCTAGATCAGGGCTGGGGCTACAGAGCTAACTTTGCGCAATTTTCGCAATCCACTTCAAGCCTTACGTTCCAAAGCTAAACTTACGTCACGCCTAATTTTTCTTCAGGTCTAGGCACATTGCAAATTTATTGTGCCATTTTTAGTGCAACTGGTGCTCTTAATAGTATCGGTTTTCGAATATTGCCAATACCTGAAATTTAGTATATTCGGTCCTGAGTAATTACACGATAAATTTCATGTGGTCACCGGCCGTGCCACATGCGTATCGTAAACAAAATAATAGCTTACTATTGACACCTCAGCACTACGGGCAACCTTGTTCACAAAAACCGATGTTCGCGTCTGCGTTGTGAGCGACAATTCAGGGGAATGACCCTGACAGGCAAATCAGAAACAGCAGCTCGGGGGCAGGTGGGCCGTTAAATCACGTGACCTTGCAGCGTTATCCCAAATCGCCCACCAGATACTAAGAAAACTACCCGCCATGTCACGTTGGAGGTAAATTAATGATTGGACAGTCGGGAAACGCAGCCTGAGCCGAACGAAGCCTACCGCTGGGAGAATCTGCCATCTCAGGGTCGTGGAACCTCGGTAAACTCCCGCACCAATGCACCAGGAGCCGGACTCTCAGGGATCTGTGAACGTAACGCACTCAATAACCTTCCGCATACATGAGAATTAACCCATAACGCTATCGCCTCATGCCCTTAAAGCGAGTTCAAGTGCCCATTCTAGTGTTTACTTGCCTAAACATGAAACAACGCATCGGTCGAGACAAAAAATGGCCTGGAATATTTGTATTTAATGGCAAAACCATTACCGTAACAGTAGACGAGGGATTGACAGTGCTGTTCGTGTCTTACTTTGTTCCTAGTCTTCTTTGTAGCTACGGCTTTTTTAAAGCGTCAAAGACACCAAAAATTTGCTTTCGAGTTTTTTTTTTTGTACCAAGCGATGCGCTATACATTGACATACATGGTGCACCCCGTGGTATTTGCCTGCGACTGCTAAATAATTTGTCTTGATTTCTTCTTTGTGCTGTTAGGGTTTCATCAATTAAGTCACGTGAGGAACAAAAATGAACTGCTGATACGGCCTGTTTTAATTCTAGCTTTTGAAGTAGGCTGGTTTCGGTGCTATGGTGAGTTCAAACTATTTTCAGTGTTATTGCAGTTTTTCCTTGCTTCTTGTGACCTAAATTTGAACTGCAAATCGTAGCCATCGTTATGTTCGGAAACTGAAACAGCTTTACAGAAGAAATTCAGCTAGAAATTACTCAGCGGTCGTAGGCTAATACCACGCGGTGCTCTATGTATGCTCAATGTCCAACAAATGATTTTAAAACTGAAAACTTGGAATAAAATAAGATATCTCTGGTCTGTTGAGGAACTGGAAACGGCAGCGATAACACAAAGCAAGTGTTGGAGCAAATGGCCTTTCTGGGCGCCTTCGTCGTCAGATAATTACTGATTTGAAGTCTTCCATTAGTATCCATGTTGCTCGGAACTAAATGTCTCATGCTTAACTACAAGAATATCGGAAGTCTTGACGTAAGGCTTTGCATATCCTTTAATAACACAGGTCAGAACAGCTGAAAAAATGAATACAGCGTAAGATTAGGATGACGTGAAGGATGACATGTGCTAGTTCACGCACTGTGGCGCAGTGAAGAGGTGCGTTACAGCCAAGACTGGCTATCTATTACGCCGGTCGTGATTTAAACGCATCCGATATGCCACTTCTTGGTCACGGTGAATGATTACGAGCCAGCATGAATGTTTGCTGTACAAAATCGGGGGCCACCTAAGCATTTTAATTTGGAAATTCTTCGGTCCTAAGCACGTGGAACTATGGTTCCCAATCCCGTAGCTCCTAGTACAGAATACAGATATTTAGCCATACTAATGTCACATGTTTCGCAGCCACCGCACAGTTCTTGCACGGATGCGAAAACTCAATCGAATACGAAATGTATTGCGTGCTCCAAGGAAATCAGTGGACCTCGCTGATTTGGCGGAGCACGTCGACCAAAGTTCAGGGACTACATAAAGTGGGCCTGGTCTTCTACGAACTGAAGCTTTTGCTTCCAAGCAAGAGGCTCAGAAAGTGTACCTGTTATCCTTGTTCATGCTCTTTTTCGGCACACCGCATGTAAACTACTGCTTTCCACAGATTTCACGACAAACAAATGGTAACCTCAAAATATATCGTAGAAGAGCAGTAGTGCGCAGATACCTAAATTATTGTGAAGATATATTTGGTGTCCTACAGAGTTTATACAAGCTCACCAAAATTTTCAGCAATATAAGGATAGCTCGGCCTATTTAAACGGATCAACTGTCAAGCACTAGGTGAAAAAACGAAGTACTGATAGAAATAATTATAGAAATACACTTTTTTTACATGCATACCGCCACAGAAGTGGCAGCATCTTTAAACACAGTATGTCGATGTCGCCTCTGTGTCTGAGGAAGAGCACGAGTATGTGCACTCTGTTTCAGTTCTAGTTTCTTCTAGTTAGGCAACCCCCTCGCCCTGCACTTGAGGGGGGACATACGTGCTGCTTGTTTTGTCTAGCTTTTATTTTTTCCATCTCAAAGTCACCAATCCTACTGCCAAAGTCTGTAGCTGCTTTTGTGTATTCGTTATTTTTTCCTTCTTAAAGATGGCGGTAATGAATTGCCAAAGTGTGGGTGCTTCGTCCGCTAACGACCGAGGCCACAAGAGGGGGCCGAATGGACACGAGCTTCAGTGCGCGCCACGGAGGGAAAGCCGCCGCCACGCACTCCCGGGATCCCGAGCCGCCGCCACGCATCCTTGAAACCGCCAGCTGCCCCCGAATAAGCGTCGCCTTCGGGGGCCGCCCAGCCTGCGTCTCAGTGAATGGACTGCCGCCGTGCTCCCCGGCCAACTGCTTGTTCACTCTCCTTCTGAATTTTATTTCAGGCTGTCGCTAAATGGACACACTCATTTGATGTGATCTCTGTAGACAATTTTTATTCCAATGTAGAACTTAATTCAGTGTATTTAATGACATGTATTTTTCCGCAGTCCGTCGTAATTGTCTTGTAAACTGTCCATTCCTCTCCTGTAAAAGCTGTCGTATTCTTCGTATGGAATCTATAAACGCTTTGTTGTCTTACCTCTTAACAAGCCTCTGTCTCATTCACTGCGCCAGGCAACGAATGGCCACGCCCTTATTATCACGACTCGCTAATGACCTCGCGTGATCACTGAAGATGTGACACATACACATGAGGAATTGAAGTGACAAACTGACATCCGGTAATATCACCGATAAACAATTCACGAACGCAGGGAGATTGACTTGGACGTGCTGGACGAACCAGAAACTTGAGAGCTCGAGCAAATAACATCAAAACCACTAGCCACTAGCATGCCCAAGGCTTGCACAATGCCAGATAGGAGAGTTCGGCCACGTGACGGCGTCAATAGAGGTAGGTGTCTAGTGTGGCGTTACTCCCGCCGTCAAAAGGAGCAAGCTATGGCTTTCGAGAATTTCATTGTAGACCTCGCCGAGCTCGCGTAGCCCGTCGATAGGCCAACGATAGCCCTCGCATGCGGAATGGGCCCCATATCCAGACCTCTTCGCCGCGATGTAAGCTTATCGCATTTCTGTGGAAGAGAGTTTGCTTGCTGGTGCCATTTTCGTTGTCGAGCGAGGTGGCGGGCAGCCTCGGCATGACTAGCGAATTTGTCAGCAGACGCAACAGAGGAATGAGCCAGTTCTGCAAGCAACATTGCGTCCAGCATGGTTCTGGCTTTGCGGCTATGCACTAAAAGAAACTGTCCGAATCGAGTTGTTTCTTTGATCGCAGTGCTATATGCAAAGGTGACATGAGACAAAGGTGACAAAGGTACTGCATCCCAGTTCCTATAGTCCGCGTCGACACATTGAAATCATGTCGGCGAGCATATTGTTCAGCCACTCGGAGAGACGTTTCGTTTGAGAGTGGTAATCTGTGTTGTTTAAAGGAGACTTTTACCTCTCATTCCAGTACTGCGTAAAGGCTGAGGCGAACACTGTTCTCCTTAAGTTAAAACGACTGTGTGCCCACCGTGGCGAGGGACAATTTCGAAGGTCGCCATTTTAGCAGCGGTACCACTATCAAGACAACTGGTCTCCCAATATCACCTTAGTCGGTGGGGTCCACAATGTACCGGTTATCCAAAGAGTTCTCCGAAAATTGGCCGAGTACGTCCATACTGACTTGGTACGACGGGACTTGTGGTGGATCAATAAACCACTGTAGTCTGGCTGGCTTACTCGCCAAAGTCCTTCGACGTTGGAAATCGTGGCAAGTTCTGAAGCAGCGCTTCAAAAATTGCAGCAAGCCGGGGCCAGTAGTAGTTCTGTCCTATCAGTACCAACGTTCAGAAAACATGCACGTGACCAGAAGATGGGTCATCATGGCATGCCTGCAGGACTTCGTCGCGAAAGGCCGTACGTACGCCGAGCCTCTGTCAGGCTGTAGTTGTTATAAAGAACGCCGTCTCGTAAAAAAAGCGACGAAAGTGCGCGTGAGAAGATTCGGGAGAGGGGGAGGGAAGAAACTCAACGAGTATCGAGAGTTCACTATCGTCTCGTTGAGCGAGAATGGTAGTCGAGGGAACGCCAAGAAAAACAGAATCGTCTTCGGAGTCAACTCGGTTGTCCTCGATAGGCGCACGAGAAACAGCCTGCACCACTGTGCTTCCATCCGGAACTAATGGCGATGCTGACATCGAATCTTGCTTCGAAGGCTCCTGCGTGCAAGTCGCCTCGAGGCATCTTTAAGCTTCGTCAGCCAACAGAGCGAGTGGTTGCCACCGACGACTTAGAGAGGGCGGCCATACAAATATGGGCGAGAATTTCCTCACTGTCCGCACAATTCCTAGGGATTATCGAGTGGTGGAATAGTTGACCTCGAATCGTGACAAAGTGTGGCTTGAGTAAGCGATGGCTGGTTCGAGAGCAGCCTGCGACTGTACAAGGACCGCACCGATGCCGATGTTGCTTGTCTGAGTTGTTCGGTGGCAGCTGGCAGTGTCCATCATCAGCTGGAAGGTTGCAGGAGCTGAGCACACACCAAGAGGGAGCACCGAAAGACAGGTTTTGGGACATTATTAACATTGAAGTGACGCTACGGTGGAGCAATTGCCGGCAGAATAAGCAAGGCTAATCATACCTGTAGCATTCAACAACTCAACTCTTAGTCTCCGAAGGTCTTTTGCTCCTCCTGAGCCCAGGAGAATGGTTCTGCATCCTTGGTGCTAAGTCATCTCAGCTATATTGTCGAAGTTCTCCAGAAAACGCCGATAACAGGCGCAGAGACCCAGAAGGAGTCGCAAACATCGCTTAACGAGGCCGAAAAGTAGCACCCAAAATTTGCACGAACCATCGTGCGTAATAAAGGGGGTCATCTCCCGGTCACGCACGCGGCACGGCGCAGCTGGTCTCAGGAGTCATCAATGTGCTGCCGAGGATAAGCGTCTTATTTTGGTCTAATCTATAACGTCTGTAATTACATATAACCCAATGGTTAGAGTTTCGCCTCCAGAACAACGGGCGAAACATAAGAGGTCGTCAGCGGCTTTATGGCGTCATCCTGGAGCGTTTGAACTTGCTGGCAAATGCCGGCGCGTTTTTTCTGGGAGTTCTGATAATTCAGTTCGTCGACTTTAACTCGGAGCATTGTGAGCGGTGTCTAACCTTAGGCGCCGATGTAAGAGAGTCACGGGAGAGCCGATATTGCTCTCCAGGACACGTTTTTGATTAGTCAAGAGGTTCGCGTGCACGTCAGTTTTTATGTAAATTGTCGGTGCCTCACAGAGGTGACAATTTTAAATAACGTGTCCCGTGCAGCGCGTTCTTAGAGTTTCTCAAAATGCGCAATAGCTCTTCTACTAGTTAAACATTGAGCCGTAATCACATTAGGCGGTAGCAAGCATGCTGGCTCTTGGTGGAATCAAAACGTGGTCGTAACAGAAGCGCAACTTGGGTTTGCGTGGCTCGGTCGCGACGTCAACGGTGAAATGGGCGAAAAACGACAAAATGAGCTCCTGAAGGTTGATGACATCGTGCTTCCATGAAAATTCCCATGAAGAAATTTAACGATTATCGGGAGTTCACTATCGTCTCGTTGAGCGAGAATGGTAGTCGCGGTAGCGCCAAGAAAACAGAATCGTCTTCAGAGTCAAGTCGGTTGACCTTGATAGGAGCGCGTGAATACAATCTGTACCACTGTGCTTCCATCCGGAATTACAGGCGATGCTGACATCAAAGTCTGGCTGTCGAAGGCTCCTGTGTGCAAGTCGCCTTGAGGGATCTTTAAGGTTCGTCAGTCAACAGAGCGAGTGGTAGCCACTGAAGACTTAGAAAGAGCGGCCATACAAATATTGGCGAAATTTCCACACTGCCCACACAATTCCTATAGATTATCGGTGGTGGAACAGTATGAAGTCTTTACAGCACTCGGGTAGAACTGCAAAGCAACCAGGAAAGCAGTACTGCGGATCTGCATTCTCGAGGTGCAGACGCCAATTGGCGTCACCATATGGTCACCAGCTATGCGGATCAGCCGACCAGACCAAGGAGCTGAAATTTTTCTGAGGGCCGTAGTGAATTGACTTCTCCTTAAAGAAAGATCAACGCTGGTATCAGCGGGTGCGAGCTCATTTTTGTCGGCGGTCACCGCAATTTTGACTGAAACCAATCATCAGTCACAGCGCCTCCTTGACGTCTTCTGGTCAAGTCATCGTCATTTGGATCCTTGCGGCGAATAGTCAGGTGGAGGCCCACAAGCACAGTCGGCCCTCCACCGGACGACGCCGTCTTCAGCTTCCCCGATATGAAGACTTCCTTCGGAACTGGTCAGATAACGATGGGCGACTTGGCGAAGAGAACAGCCTTGGCGATGGCAATCGGGACTGGCATCACTGCGAGGTCTGCGACTGCACGTTACCGACCAGGGGCTGCTCGATATCTGGCTACTGTTCACTGTAGCACAGTCGAAGTGCGTCTGGAGAAACACCTTTAAACGGATTGCATGGTCCGAGCAGAGGCGGAGGAAGTCGCCAGGCTCCCTGTGGTGTTAGCAGAGGGGCCGAATGTTTGGCGTATGCGCCTGTCGTGCGCTTTAAGTATAGTAGTCCAATACTCCTGCAGCTTGATGGTTACAGCTGCGATTGGGTACCGCTGAGTGGGCACGGGAACCACGGGGGAAAGCCTTTAGTCACTGGTCTAGGACTACTTAATGCATCGGTGTAGGTAATCGCGTAGGGCAACGGCTGTCAAACTCTTCGTGTCTACACTACACTCCGGATTTCATGCGGACCACTTCCATTACAGCAGCAACGCTTGCCTGTGAACCTTCGAGGCGTAGTACAAACTTAAGTACGCGTGAGCTGTCAACAATAAAACTTGCCCGACGCTACGGACAAATTGTCCTCAAAGGCCAGGTGTATGCCACTTCTGAGTAAACAGAGGACCTGTCATTGTATTGACCCCTTAAATAGCGAGCGGCCGTATTAGCATTATCAGCGTTATCAGCAACGAATCAGCAGATAATCCAACAATCCGCTTTCAATGGTTGTACAGTCTACGAAATCAAGACTGTAAAAAGTGCCAGTAGTCAGGCGTTTCATGGTATATGAAAAACATCCAAAAGCAAGTGCAATAACGTCCGCAGAGTCGATAGATCGTCCAAAAACCATGAAGTTTCGGGTTTCAGTTCCTTATTACACGCGAATACCTAAAATTACGGCACTTACAAGAGCGCTGACTATTGATAGATAATGAATCATTAAGGAACAAACAAGCATGCATGTGCATACAATACGCCTGCGAACTCTGCACAGATTAATTGTCAGGCCACTTGACCTTCTTTTCCCCAGACAACACGCAATTTTGAACCAGGGACCACCGCTTCACCGCAGCAGTCGCTCTACCCATTGAACTAACCGGGACGGGAAGCTTATGGTAGGACGAGAGCGAAGTGATCAATAACTCGATGTGGGAACAGTTTTCGCCAAATGTTTCAGAAAATTCCCCAATGTGGAGTTAATTGGTCATAAGGGTGTAATTACCCATTGGCATTTGCCCAAGCGCAGCCATAGGGCTACAAAGGAAAACTATAAAGCTTTGCCAGCGCATTCGCCGTTCAAGAAAAATTCGTCTTGGTCCGGGGCTCGAACCAAGGACCGGCGCTTCACCGCAGCAGTCGCTCTACCCATTGAGCTAACCGGGACGGCAAGCTTATGGTAGGGTGAGAGCGAAGTGATCAATAACTGAAAGTGGGAACAGTTTTCGTCAAATGTTTAGGGAATCCCCTAAGATGGAGTCCCGGGTTTGAACCCCGGACAAGGACGAATTTTTCTTTAACTGCGAAATTTCTGAGAAAGCTGTATAGCTTTTCTTTGTAGCTTTATGGCTGCGCTTGGGTGGATGCCATTGAGTAATTACTCCCTTATTACAAATCTACTCCACCTTGGGGGATTCCCCTTAACATGTGACCAACACTGTTCCCACTTTGAGTTGATGAATTCGCTCCCGCCCTAACATAAGCTTGCCATCACGGTTAGCTCAACTGGTAGAGCGACTGCTACGGTGAAGCTATGGTCCCGGGTTCGAGCCCTAGACCAGGACGAGTTTTTCTTTAACTACGAAGTTCCTGAGAAAGCTATACAGCTTTCCTTTGTAGCCGTATGGCTGCGCTTGGGTGGATGCCATTGAGTAATTACTCCCTTATTACAAATCTACTCCACCTTGGGGGATTCCCCTTAACATGTGACCAACACTGTTCCCACTTTGAGTTGATGAATTCGCTCCCGCCCTAACATAAGCTTGCCATCACGGTTAGCTCAACTGGTAGAGCGACTGCTACGGTGAAGCTATGGTCCCGGGTTCGAGCCCTAGACCAGGACGAGTTTTTCTTTAACTACGAAGTTCCTGAGAAAGCTATACAGCTTTCCTTTGTAGCCGTATGGCTGCGCTTGGGTGGATGCCATTGAGTAATTACTCCCTTATTACAAATCTACTCCACCTTGGGGGATTCCCCTTAACATGTGACCAACACTGTTCCCACTTTGAGTTGATGAATTCGCTCCCGCCCTAACATAAGCTTGCCATCACGGTTAGCTCAACTGGTAGAGCGACTGCTACGGTGAAGCTATGGTCCCGGGTTCGAGCCCTAGACCAGGACGAGTTTTTCTTTAACTACGAAGTTCCTGAGAAAGCTATACAGCTTTCCTTTGTAGCCGTATGGCTGCGCTTGGGTGGATGCCATTGAGTAATTACTCCCTTATTACAAATCTACTCCACCTTGGGGGATTCCCCTTAACATGTGACCAACACTGTTCCCACTTTGAGTTGATGAATTCGCTCCCGCCCTAACATAAGCTTGCCATCACGGTTAGCTCAACTGGTAGAGCGACTGCTACGGTGAAGCTATGGTCCCGGGTTCGAGCCCTAGACCAGGACGAGTTTTTCTTTAACTACGAAGTTCCTGAGAAAGCTATACAGCTTTCCTTTGTAGCCGTATGGCTGCGCTTGGGTGGATGCCATTGAGTAATTACTCCCTTATTACAAATCTACTCCACCTTGGGGGATTCCCCTTAACATGTGACCAACACTGTTCCCACTTTGAGTTGATGAATTCGCTCCCGCCCTAACATAAGCTTGCCATCACGGTTAGCTCAACTGGTAGAGCGACTGCTACGGTGAAGCTATGGTCCCGGGTTCGAGCCCTAGACCAGGACGAGTTTTTCTTTAACTACGAAGTTCCTGAGAAAGCTATACAGCTTTCCTTTGTAGCCGTATGGCTGCGCTTGGGTGGATGCCATTGAGTAATTACTCCCTTATTACAAATCTACTCCACCTTGGGGGATTCCCCTTAACATGTGACCAACACTGTTCCCACTTTGAGTTGATGAATTCGCTCCCGCCCTAACATAAGCTTGCCATCCCGGTTAGCTCAACTTGGTAGAGCGACTGCTCCGGTGAAGCGGTGGTCCCGGGTTCGAGCCCCGGACCAGGACGAGTTTTTCTTTGACTGCGAAGTTCCTGAGAAAGCTGTACAGCTTTCCTTTGTAGCCGTATAGGCTGCGCTTGGGTGGATGCCAATGAGTAATTACTCCCTTATTACGAATCTACTCCACCTTGGGGGATTCCCCTTAACATGTGACCAACACTGTTCCCACTTCGAGTTATTGATGAATTCGCTCTCGCCCTACCATAAGCTTGCCATCCCGGTTAGCTCACTTGGTAGAGCGACTGCTCCGGTGAAGCGGTGGTCCCGGGTTCGAGCCCCGGACCAGGACGAGTTTTTCTTTGACTGCGAAGTTCCTGAGAAAGCTGTACAGCTTTCCTTTGTAGCCGTATAGGCTGCGCTTGGGTGGATGCCAATGAGTAATTACTCCCTTATTACGAATCTACTCCACCTTGGGGGATTCCCCTTAACATGTGACCAACACTGTTCCCACTTCGAGTTATTGATGAATTCGCTCCCGCCCTACCATAAGCTTGCCATCCCGGTTAGCTCAACTGGTAGAGCGACTGCTCCGGTGAAGCGGTGGTCCCGGGTTCGAGCCCTAGACCAGGACGAGTTTTTCTTCAACTACGAAGTTCCTGAGAAAGCTATACAGCTTTCCTTTGTAGCCGTATGGCTGCGCTTGGGTGGATGCCATTGAGTAATTACTCCCTTATTACAAATCTACTCCACCTTGGGGGATTCCCCTTAACATGTGACCAACACTGTTCCCACTTTGAGTTGATGAATTCGCTCCCGCCCTAACATAAGCTTGCCATCACGGTTAGCTCAACTGGTAGAGCGACTGCTACGGTGAAGCTATGGTCCCGGGTTCGAGCCCTAGACCAGGACGAGTTTTTCTTTAACTACGAAGTTCCTGAGAAAGCTATACAGCTTTCCTTTGTAGCCGTATGGCTGCGCTTGGGTGGATGCCATTGAGTAATTACTCCCTTATTACAAATCTACTCCACCTTGGGGGATTCCCCTTAACATGTGACCAACACTGTTCCCACTTTGAGTTGATGAATTCGCTCCCGCCCTAACATAAGCTTGCCATCACGGTTAGCTCAACTGGTAGAGCGACTGCTACGGTGAAGCTATGGTCCCGGGTTCGAGCCCTAGACCAGGACGAGTTTTTCTTTAACTACGAAGTTCCTGAGAAAGCTATACAGCTTTCCTTTGTAGCCGTATGGCTGCGCTTGGGTGGATGCCATTGAGTAATTACTCCCTTATTACAAATCTACTCCACCTTGGGGGATTCCCCTTAACATGTGACCAACACTGTTCCCACTTTGAGTTGATGAATTCGCTCCCGCCCTAACATAAGCTTGCCATCACGGTTAGCTCAACTGGTAGAGCGACTGCTACGGTGAAGCTATGGTCCCGGGTTCGAGCCCTAGACCAGGACGAGTTTTTCTTTAACTACGAAGTTCCTGAGAAAGCTATACAGCTTTCCTTTGTAGCCGTATGGCTGCGCTTGGGTGGATGCCATTGAGTAATTACTCCCTTATTACAAATCTACTCCACCTTGGGGGATTCCCCTTAACATGTGACCAACACTGTTCCCACTTTGAGTTGATGAATTCGCTCCCGCCCTAACATAAGCTTGCCATCACGGTTAGCTCAACTGGTAGAGCGACTGCTACGGTGAAGCTATGGTCCCGGGTTCGAGCCCTAGACCAGGACGAGTTTTTCTTTAACTACGAAGTTCCTGAGAAAGCTATACAGCTTTCCTTTGTAGCCGTATGGCTGCGCTTGGGTGGATGCCATTGAGTAATTACTCCCTTATTACAAATCTACTCCACCTTGGGGGATTCCCCTTAACATGTGACCAACACTGTTCCCACTTTGAGTTGATGAATTCGCTCCCGCCCTAACATAAGCTTGCCATCACGGTTAGCTCAACTGGTAGAGCGACTGCTACGGTGAAGCTATGGTCCCGGGTTCGAGCCCTAGACCAGGACGAGTTTTTCTTTAACTACGAAGTTCCTGAGAAAGCTATACAGCTTTCCTTTGTAGCCGTATGGCTGCGCTTGGGTGGATGCCATTGAGTAATTACTCCCTCATTAAAAGGAAATCTACAACCAAAGACACCAGAGTACGGTGCTCTTTTTGCCCGACCATAACTCGAAAGCGTCCCGGCAAATATTTTAAAACATCCCTGCCCTAAGCGACCGAATGTGATAGCAACAGTGCCTATAGGAAAGTTTTGTTTTTTTCATCACAGCATCGAACTGCGTTGTCACAACTTCTTGCCTAACTCAAATTTGTGTAACCTGCACAACCCCTGTGGTTGACCTCATCGGTCAAGCTGACTCTGAAGAGCAAGCAGTTAGTAATGACTGCACGGCTCGAACAGGTAAAGCTTTAAAAGACCGCCAAGATTCATTTATTCAATATAGGAAAGTATAAGAAGCCACTAAAACGCGCACACGGCTGGGATCCAACATGGACATCGATCCTTTAAGGACCTCGTACACAAGTATACATTACGAATAGGCGGCTTTCTCTCGGGTGTGCCCCATCTAAGCTAAGAACCATAATTTTTGAAATAGGCAGTTTATTTGGCAACTAGCAATCGCAGCAGATATTTTTCAAAACATTATTGCAGCACATCCTCCGCCATTTCGTTGACGAAGTTTCTCCCGGTACTAATCTCAATTTTTTCTAAATTGTAGAGGCAGACGATAGTTCGAGAAAAAAATGTGACGGCTGCTAGCATGGTAATTTCGGGAATACTATTATATGAATATTGAAATTTCTAATTCGACTGGCGTTCTTGAGGCCTGTATTTAATAACAGAAAAGATATTCCCCAACCCAGATGATAAATGACGCCTAAAAGCATTCGACCTCTGCCGTAGTCTTCTGTGGAGATTGCCAAGCATTCCGGCTACAAGAATGCCATCGTGAGTATTTCAGTGTGTTATAGGCTACTGACGTCAGTCCGGTTCCTTTTGTGAAATTGTCAGTTTTGTACATATGCATAGCTGATGTGTAGAACCCAGCATAAACACGCAATCCTATTTTCTACAGAACTTATTAATTAGCGATGCAATGATAAGCACCCGACATAGCGAAGAAAGCTGCATATGCTCATAAAAGCCAACTTCTCAACCCACTGCTTTTCAAATCAATACCACCATTGCTTTACTAAAATCTTGTTTAATTTAGGGTTTCCTATAAATCAGTGAAAGAGCACAGAAAACGCAGTACACTATATTGCGCGGACTACGAGCCTCAAACACCGGATCCCATCATTTGGACGAAGAAAGTCGCACACCTCCAAACAATATGCGCATGCTCAGTTGTCTCGAGTCGCAAGGCTCCTTTCATTTCTGGCACAGTCAATAATTCTTGACTCTGCCGCTTTCCTTTTAGATTGCATCCGGGGGTTAGGAGCGTTCACTGCCAAAAATTACGCCTTTAATCCTTTTGTTGCTAATTAAATAGGTTTGCAAACGCCACTTTTTCACATCTAGAAAACATGAAAGATCAAGCTATGGCAGGCATGCGAAAGGTTTCAGTTCTCAATGAGCATATTTCGAACACATCATTGAACTTCAAAGCCAAAAGACAAAACTTTGAATAATGCTCGAAACAGGCTCTTAAAATAACCTTTGGAGAGAAAAAAAAACAATATTCAGAGCGGCGTACGTTAAGAGAACCTTTGTCACAGAGTTTTAATTTTGAAGGTCAGTCCCCTTTTGCGGCATTAAAAGAAGTATATTTTAGCTCGACTTCAGTGAATTGACAAGGCAGGGAAATAAGCTTTTACGTACCGGCCATAGTCGGCCGCCCGCTGCTCAAGGACGTCTGGCCTGCAAGAAACGAAGTTAATAGTATAAGGCCTCGTTTTAAACTCGCTTCAACAGCGACCGTTTAAGAAAAATTTTCGTTTAGTATTAGGCGAAAATAATAAATGGAAGCCCCTACGAACGCGGTGGCGCTGCGCGCGGGCCGAGACTTCAAATTTTCTTAGCGGAGATCAGTGAATGCTTGGGGTGTGGATTGAGAAGTAGGTACGCAACTACTCTGGGCACAAACAGAGCAAGCCTAGAGTAATTGTTGACACAAACCGGTACGCGTTTTTGCTGCTCCTGGCGCACAAAATTGAGGCCACAACCACTGAACTCTTACTGGCCACGGACATACGTTACGCGAGGTTGCTATCTTTGGCTCCGTTGCATACAGGCTTGTTATGCAGGGTGTATCCACCCGATGTATGAAAACGGTCGCACTTCAACCAATGCTGCATGATGCGAGCGGAAATGGGAACGCTTTCGAGCGCTCAGACTTGCCTTAGTATGCAGCATTCCATCCTGGTTCGCATTTGTCCTCCACATTGCCCTTAATTAGGTCATGCCACATTTGCCTATTTGCTAAAGAGGAATGGGTATGTACTATCTAAAGCACTGAGAATGACTTCGCTTACCGTAGGTGTCACGTAGCGTAGGAAAGGCACAAGCATATTATACGCGTGTACGTCAAAAATAGGCATATACGCTGCGAGGGGCGCCGCTTTCGGGGGTCCTGATTTTTTTTTTATTCACTGATCTCGTGCTTGCGAGCTGAGCATTTCATGATATCAAATGGCATAGTCAGCCTGCTGATCATGGAGTAGGCTCAATAATGTTGCCCCAACTTGATAAGCAAAGCTAGAGGGTGTAAACAATTGCTATATGATTAAAAAAGGGGGATTTGCGCTTGATTCTAACCGTCCAGATTGTCTATGTAACTTGCTCTGCATTCATTAGTGGTTTATTTTATTCCTAGAAACTATTCTTTCAAAGCGGCTCAAACAAGATGTATTACGAGGTGGCAGATTCAATAGTTATCAGTCTATTCAAACAGGGTTACTTCCTTCGAAGTTTTCTCGTTGTAGTTCAGTTAGCCGTCCACAAATGCAACTGATTCGTCCTGTCTCGAAATGTTGCATCGACAATAGTGTCTACGTCTAGCTAGATAATTACTGCAATGACCTGAATTTGGCATATCGAAAATTTCTCAGCGCGAGCTCATTACCATCTTACTTATAAGCTCCCCGAGAGTGCCGTGACCAGAGACATGCGTAGCTCTACCCTCTGAAGACGCCAGAGGAGAAACATGCGTGCACTGCGAGATGTCAGCACATGGCTCAGGTTGTTCTTTGGGGGCGTCAAAGCCTCAAGTATGAGTCCGGAGCTCTTTATACGGCGTCCCTCACAGCCATGTGTTGCTTCGGGACATTAAACCACCCATTTTTTCTATTTATACTGTTTGCTTTCGTTTCAAAACTGTTTATGGATTCTCTGCGCGCAATTAGCAAGATTGATAACCTATTGAATGATATCATAGTGAAGCTGCTGGCGCTATGTTAAGTATGAGGAACCAGAAGTTAACCGCTGGCTAATTTCGGTGAAAAGCTGCAGGGGATACTTTCCACCTCAACAGCATCGTGCTATACTGCTTTTGGGGTAATCCTCATATCAGCGGAATTAGTCCTGTCCTTTGCATACATAGATCGCCGAGTCATCATCTCTATCAAAGCGCGGTGGTAAAGCGGGTAAGCCATGCGCCCCGGCAGGTGTCTCCAAGTACAGCCATCGATGTGGCTTGTGAGACCCAGGTTGCTCCTTTCGTCTTCCAATCAGTAATTTAGCTCCCACCGGTCACAATAGGCGGTTTGTACACGATTCTGTAAGCTGGTTGTGACGACTTCGCAAGATCACGTGACCTATGTGGCCCATCTACCTCTTATGTGTCCCACCTAGGTTGCTTATAAGCTTTTAAATATATTGTAAGCGTGTAAGCACAGTGCGCGACCCTCGTCTTAAACTGTAAATATTGATCATAATCGCGTATCTTCGTCTTCGGAGGAGTGGCCGCCATACTTGCGAGTGGCAATAAAAGATCCCTTCGTCCACACTCTCACAAGTGCTGGAGGCTACTCTCGATCCTGCGTCCTCTCCATCGCAACACTGCAACTATGTTCCGGTCGTCGCCTGGTCGGACCATCTCCAAAGATTGAACCCGTCGACCAACATCGCAGTGACGCTTCCGTGGTCCTTGCCGGTGTCTCAGCAGGTGTGCTTCCCCTTCCTGCTGATTCCTCCGTCCAGAGCCCTGACTCCAACGCACCTGCTGCCCCTCCGTCATCTGTACACCAGACGTGGACCGTCACCATCCTTCAGCGGGAGCCTCGTACATTTGCGGGTCTCCGTTGTGATGACGTCGAGGTCTGGCTCTACCAGTACAACCAAGTAAGTGCCTACATTCGTTGAGACTCTGCCATCAAGCTCATCCACGTCTCATCTATTTAACCGCCGTGGCCAAGACTTGGTTCATGGATGCTATCTCAGATTGAACCCACTTTACCTCGCAGTTTCGGCAAATTTTTGGAACTGCTGGTGCATGCCCGGCCATCTACTAAAAAAGTAAAATGCGCGTGTCCAGCTGCCCGGCGAATCTTACACGTCTTACATTGAAGATTTATTAGACCTGTGTCGACGTGTCAACAGTGCAATGTCTGAGTACAATCGAGTCCGTCACATTCTTAAAGGCATCAGCTCATTTGCTTTTACCACGCTTGCTGGCCAATATCCTACCTCAGTCAACGATATCCGCACCACATATCACCTTCTTGACGAACTCCAATCACTCCGCTTTCAAGACGCCTTGGACCCTCGCCTTTCAACCGATGCGGACTTGCGCTCTCTCAGTCGCTCCATCATCCGAGAGGAGCTGCACGGCTCCACCTTACCGCCGGTAGAATCCCATCAGCACCGGCCTCCGACCTCGCCATTGCGTGATCTCATCAAGGATGAGCTCGCTTCCGTCCCTCGCCCTGCGGCACCCGAACCATCTGTACCCCTGTGTGTACCCACATATGCCCAGGTTGGTGGGTCGCCCGCTCCTCCCGTGTATCCTTCACATCCGCCTCCCGTCCAGCAGACTCGCCTCTTTATCCCAGCGACCCGAAACATACCCAGCGGTTTGGCGGCCGGCTCCGCCTCGTCCATTCTGCTACTACTGCGGAATTCGTGGACATGCTGACCGTGTTTGTCGCCGGCGTCAGAGCGACGAGCGTAACCAGTGTTGGTCACTTTCGCAAACACGAAACCTAATCATCGTATGGTTACCACCCTACTTTTGCCGCTAATGTTCCTCATGACGACACGTACGCGTTGTATCCTTACAAGCCAACGTTTCTTCCCAGCGGTCCTTCCCGCTTCTCTCCGTCGCCCTCTCCAGACCACTCGTCGAACGTCCGGTCGTCGCGCCGCCGCTCCCTGACACCGTTCCGCCACCCCTCATCGCCTCTACATCCAGCCTCTCAAAGCCCTGGTCGCCACACGGAAAACTAAATTGTGCAGTTTCCGGAGGTAAAGCTGCACCACCCGCCCATCGTTCAATTCCTCCTTTGCCACCGTCGAACCTGTCAACCGTTGATGTTGAAGGCAGTATTGTAGAAGCATTGATTGATACCGGCGCCGCTGTTTCCATCATCAGTTCTGCTTTGTGTTCCCATCTTCGCGAAATGCGCACTCCTTACTGCGGCCCTTCTCTCCGTGCTGCTAATGAAGAATCAATGCATCCTTCCGGTCTGTGTACAGCACGCGTCACTATTAACTGCATCCTGCACCACATCGAGTTCCTATACTTCCCTCCTGTGCTCACCCCCTCATCCTGGGCTGCGATTTTCTCCACTCCGCTCAAGCCTTCATTATATGTTGCCCTCGTACTCGGCAAGTTGCTGAACCCGACCTTTCTGACGCTCCTGCAATGCTTTCTCATCACTTGATCAACACCGCAGTCCATGTAGTTTATCCCGGCTCCGAAGATGTCCACTCCGCTGCTTCTGCTCACGTCAATTCTGGCGACGTTTTCGGCACACCCAATGCCCGTATTCTCTCCAGGGGCATTCTTCTCGTCGCCTCCCTTCTTCGCTTCGTTAATGGGACTGCTATTTTGACTGCATTCAATGCTACATCGGAGCACATTAGTCTGCGCGCAGGCACTAAAGCCGCTTCTGTGCCTACCGCTCAACATGTCACCGTTCTTTCCTCGCTCCCATCAAGCTTCGCCATTTCGTCCCATGTTGCTTATCCTGCAGCTATTTCCGGTTCTATCAGCAACGATCTCTCGCCTGCTCAAAGAGCAGAATTTCTAGCCCTGTTGAACAAACATGCCGCTTGTTTTGATACCCAGTCAAAACTTTTGGACGAAACCTCGGCGGCTACGCATCGTATCCACACTGAAGGTTCGTGCATCACTCGCCGCCGCCCGTTTCGCGTGTCTTCTACAGAGCGCGAAACTATTCAAGATAATGTAACCGACATGCTCAAACGCAACATCATAGGCCCTTGTTCAAGTCCTTGTCCTCATCAGTTGTGCTGGTCCAAAAGAAGGATGGCTCAGTACGCTTTTGCGTCGACTATCGTGCCCTCAATAAGATCACTCGAAAGGATGTTTATCCACTTCTTCGGATTGACGACCCCCTAGACTGTCTCCAAGGTGCTCAATTTTTCTCTAGTCTTAAACTAAGATCCGGCTACTGGCATATCCCCATGCATGAAGAGGACAAAAAGAAGAGAGTTTTCGTCATACAAGATGGCTTATATGACACCATGCTCCGCGGGCTTAAATGAAAAAGTTGTCGCTGCTACCTGGACGACATCGTAATTTTCGCCTCGACTTTTTGTGAGTACCTCAGGTCAGTCCCTTTTCTGAGTTACTGATTAAAAGCTTCGACCCTTTCTATTTCCGCTTTCGCATTGCCACGGGAGAGGTAGAACACTCAAGCGTAGTCAATACTAAGTCCGCGACAACGCAATCCACCTCATTCACGTTTCGCTCCCTTGCATATTTTGCGCCTCTGAAGCATGTGCACGTTACTGCTTGCATCCGCAGTTTAATAAAATGTGTTGACTCCAACGTACTTGGGTCCATGTCTTTTCAAAGTATTAGAAGGTCAAGTTCGAGTGAAGGTCAAGTTAGGCTGAAGGTCAAGTTCGGGTGAAGGTCACAGTAGTGCGAAGCTGAAGCAGGCAAGGGACTAAGCCAACGGGTCTGATGACCGCGTGAAGGGCTGGTCCCAGGTGTGCTGAAAGGAAGGAAACGAAGGAGAGGTAATCAGATGTCTTGTGTGTTATCCTAATTCTTAATTGTTCGGCACGATCAGGAATGAGAGGTCTCCTTTTTTCCCTATCAGGGCCTACACAGGCTGCCCACAAGCAAGCCAGCGGCTACGACTGCTGTACAGCGTGCCCGCGGAAGTTTGCCTGAGCGCTGCGTGATAGACGGCGGCCTAAGTACCGGTAACTTACACCCTCTACTCCATCTTCCTTTGGTCGGAAGGCACCTGAAATCTTGTACATTTTCCTCGCCTTTTCCGTTGCACTAGCACCACCTTTTCAAGGCATCACCGTCTGCTCTCTGGCGCGCATGCTATACACAGGGAGTTAGTGCCTCAGTGCGAGCTATCTCTCCTCACGCTATGCCAGCCTCGACGATTGTTTGATATAGACTGAGTAGGTTGTGCAGCGAACGGATATTCCTCATTGATTCTCAACTCAACGTCGGCGCATTAACAATGATTTCCTTCCATGCAATGATGCCTCAGTCTGTGGCCTAGAGTTAAGTCGCGATATATACACCACTCGTATACGTGGAGTTCAGTTCGGTTCATTGTTTTGGCTTTGAAATTCAAGGTTCGACGGAATCAAGTCTGGTCGGGTATGTTCATGATGAATTCTTCAAACGCCGACCATTCGTTAAGAAAAATAGCGTTTTGGCCCCGCTTTGGGGGCTTTGTTCCCAACGAAAGAAAATAAATGTAGGTAGGTTATCAGGAGTGCATGTTGTTGGGCGAATCGGTCGTACATCGTTGAGTAAAGGTACTGCGCAAAATAATACAAACATGAACGAGAAGGGCACAAGGACGTGCGCCTGTCCTTGTGCCTTTCTCGTCCATGTTTGTATTATTTTGCGCAGTACCTTTACTCAACGAAGTAGGTAGGTTATATACGTTTTATGATATGACGGAAGCTGCGGAAGAATTTCGGGGGCAGATTGCATTCGGTGCGATTAACCGTGTATGCCTTCGTGTGAATATGAAAAGATTCCGGGTAAAGCCGTGTCGTCTTTCTCTTTACTTTTCCAATAATCTTCGCGCCGTCCCAGTCGATGTCATGGCCCTCGGAGACAGCATGATCAGCCGGTGCGTTGGTTGTCACGCGCTTGTTCTTGAAATCATTGTGGTGATGCTGCAGCCTTTTACGCAAATCGCCTGTTTCACCAATGTACACATGCTCACAATCAGCGCAGGTAATCTTGTACGCAATGCCTGGGGACTTCTCTTTCTTTACCTTTTTCTTTTCTGCACTGTAACCATTGCATATCTGAGCTTCTGCGTAGGTACATGTGCGACGTCGACTTCGTAAGATCGTAATAACCTGGATAAGCTTTCGCTTACTCCAGGGACGTACGATATCGGAATCGTTTTCTTCTGCCGTTGAGGCTGCTGTGCCGGAGGGTGAGCTAGGCGATTCTCGACTTTACGTATAAAGGAACTGAGATAGGCCGAAGACATCAGGTCACGGCGAACGGTATGTAGATGCGTCGCTTTCTCTTCCGGCGTAGAGCAGAGCTTTTCTGCACGGCGGACAAGTGAGAACAAGGCGAGAACTTCTTGTGACAACCCGGGTGTACCGAACTGCAGTTGAGGTACATCCCATGGAGCGTGTACTTCTAGAGTACACTGAATGACATAACAGGGCTGTCGTGTTTCACCAGCACGTCTAAAAAAGGCAGACGACCGTCTGCTTTTTCTTCCGTAGTAAACTGTGTGACAGGTTCATGCTGTTGAGGTGCAAAAGAAATGTTCTAAGAGCCGGTTTTTTGATTATGCAGAAGTAGTCGTCTACATAATGAAGGAAGACTTTCTGGCGTGGCGTGTAGCTTGAGGGGGCGCGGGACTCCAGTGACTCCATTGTCAAGCAGTGTTGACAGAAATTGATGCTCCCATAGCCATACCATGGACCTGGTATGAATATGTTCTCTTGTAACGTGAAATAGGTGTTCGACAGCCAAAACTCGAAGAGCCCGACCAAGGTCTGGAACTTCAACTGGGGTTCTTTCCGGCAGGGTTGCATCCGCCTGGAGCGTATCTGTGCAAACCCTGATGGCCAGGTCAAAGGGTACGCTCGTTTTTATGAAGTTCCAGACCTCAGACGACTTCTTCAGTTCTGTCTGTAGAACACGTACTTATCTCACGTTCCAAAAGAACATATATATACAACTCCATGGCACGGCTATGGGCGCATCAGTTTGTCACCGCTGCGAACTTGACAATGGAGACACAGAAGTATCGCAACTCACAAGCTTCACGCCGCGCCCGAAAGTCTTTCTCGTTATGTGGACGGATGCTTCTGCATAATGAAGATATCGGCTCATAGCATTTCTTTTGCACCTCCACCGCATAAAACTGACCATACAGTTTACAACGGAAGAGGAAGTAGACGGCAGTCTGCCTTTTTGGACATTCTGGTGAAACGCGATGGGCTTTTAATATCATTCAGTCTATTCCAGAAGGACGCGCCCACTGGCATGTACTTCAACTTGAGCTCCGTATACCCGGCCTGTCACAAAAAGTCTGTTGTCGCCTAACTTGTCCGCCGTGCGGTAAATCTCTGCTCTGCGCTGGAAGAGAAAGCGACGGATCTGGGTACCATTCGCCGTGACCTGTTCGTCTACGGGCTATCTTTCATACGAGAAGTTGAGAATCGCCAATCTCACCCACCGCCGCAGCAGCCTCAGCGACAGAAGAAAAGGATTCCGATACCCTACATCCTCAGAGAAAGCGAAAGTTTATCCCGCATATTCCGATTTTACGAAGTCGACGTCACACATGTGCCCACGCGGAAGCTTAGACACGCGATGGTCACGGTCACGCGGAAGCTTAGAAACACGATGGTAACAGGCAAGGACAAAGTAAAGAACAAATTCCCGGGTACTGCGTACAGGATTCCCTGCGCTGATGAGCATATCTACATTGCTGAAACAGAGGATTGGCAGAATAGGTTGCAGCAACACCAAAATGTCAAGATCAAGCGCGTGGCAACAAATGCATTCGCGGATCATGCTGTCTCCGAGTCCTATGCCATCGACTGGGTAGCACGAAGATCACTGGAAAAGGATAGAACAAGACGACAAGGCTTTACTTGAAATATTTTCATATTGAAAAGACGGCACACACGCTTAATCGCATCGAAGGCAATCTGCCCCTGATATCTCCCGCTGCTTACGTCATATAATGAAAGATATAACCGAGCTTCATTAATTTTCTTTCATTATGAATAAGGCCCCCGTACCGGGGCCGTAAGGTCATTTTTACAACGAATGGTCGGTGCTTGATTTTTCGTTGTGTTGGCTTTAAAGCTTAGCGCTTCAATACCCGTGGCAAGCAGCTTCAGTCCGTGTTTTGCCGATATCGTTCTAGTGAGGAACATTTAGAAAAAAAATTACGAAAAAGCTCTTTTTTATTATATTTGCAGTGTCAGAGCAGCAGCAGTGCAAAGTTTATGCACTGAGCCTTCAGGAAGAAGTGCGCGTTAGGTCTATGCATTGAAAATATTACAAGCATGAGCGCTGACATAATGTAACTGACGGTGACTGACAGCTGCTAAAATTCATGCCATATCTCGCGATAAATTAATTGTAATCTGGCCATGTCACCAATCTGAATATCGGCGTGTAGTGCAGCTGTTAACAGGAACCAATGCTTCGACAACCAGCAAAGCTGTCGCGTTTGAAACATTTGGCATAGTAAGCTGACCCTACTTAAAGCACGTGCCACGCAGCACTGTCGCCGTCTGACAATTTTTGTTGCATAGTGGACTGAGCGGAAATTATTCAAGCTAAGCCCTGCGTCCAATGCTAACCTTGTATAAACAGCGTCGAAGTATACCTAAATATCGCTTTTTATTGCACTAGCAAAAGGGCTTTATCGTAAAGAACATCGAGAAGCCTGATGCGTAGTTTCTCTTTTATGAAAGCATATAACTATTCTGCAGTCTGAACGCTCTTACATAGCGGCACTTCTCAGATTTGCTTACGGGCACCTCTACTATACGGTACACTAATATAAAAACCTTGAATAGAAGAATGCGCATCTTACACCTGTGCCAATGGGCGTTATGCAAAAATTACGAGCAATATGTAGAAACGAAGACATAAAAAAAGCCCACTAGCATAGGTCCTTTCCCTAATGTAAACGTTCTCGGTACAGTGCAAGGTGATGCATTGGTGGTAGTGGTTTTTTCATTAAAGTAATATTAAAAAGGAAGGAAAATGTGTTTGCTAGCCCCGACATCTGTCATCGATACTGAAGCACCTGAGCTGGGGCAGCGGAAATAAATGATAGCAGGCAGAATAGAGAAATGAAAAGAAGTGGTGAGAGGACAGGTGATACATTCTTTACCGCTTTGCGCAGACCAAAATCCTCAATAAATGCTAAATCAAACCTTGACTTGGTCAAAGAAAACGTTGCTAAGCAAACTCGGCGATACATCTCTTGGAGATTTGGTAGTTGAGCTCATTTTGTGGCATAGAGAGGGAATGATTTGTGTCCTACGATATTCAAATAGCATGCATGCACGCTCGCGCTCATATGAGATTGTTAATGTAAAGCGCTGGAAAGGTGCAGCGGGAGCGTGCAGGTAGAGCATCCGGCTGGTGTGCAAGAGGTCCGGGTTTCGAATTCCGCGGCCTCGCAATTCTCGACCGGGATTTTAAAGAAGAAAAACTCCATGTGTCGATGGAATTCCATAACGGTGC
This sequence comes from Amblyomma americanum, assembly GCA_030143305.2. Taxonomy (NCBI): domain Eukaryota; kingdom Metazoa; phylum Arthropoda; class Arachnida; order Ixodida; family Ixodidae; genus Amblyomma; species Amblyomma americanum. The sequence continues at coordinate 56,211 of JARKHS020011144.1, read as the reverse complement.
GGCCTGAGTATGAGTAGAACCGACAACGCACTCTCACCGGAAAAGGATTTGGCCACGCTGGTGTAGTACTTGGCCAAACAAAATTAAACGTCGGCCCTCAGCCGCGACCGCCTATGCAGCAACTGACAAAGGCTGCGGTCAGACCTGTGACGCATCGAAGGGTGCTCGAAGCTCTGGCTCCGGACAGGGCGCCATGAGAAATAATCTGGTAGCGCATACCGCTAGGACCTTATCCAGTGAAATTAGTGAGGCTAGTGAGCCGCGCTTTTAAAGGAACTAGCGGCTATTCAATGGCATGGCATAGGCGACATTTACATCGACGATAGGATATGACTGGTTGGCAGTGTTCATGCGCGAATCACTCGGGGTCACAACAGTTAACAACCCAATTCAAGCTGCTGCAAGAAGTGCATCTTGCATTGATTTCATCTTTGCACGACACGCCGGTAAAACCAGCATATACTATGTTTCTTACTTCAGATACCACATGCCGTTACTCGCTGTAATGCGCCACAGCACAGAGCACCCTTGTGCTTAGAAGTAGGTTTCCTCAAAAACTGTACTCTGTTTACGGCAACATATCGTGGGCCAGCGCGCATGCATTTCTTGATGGGAATAATCAAGGCGTAGCACGGAAAAGACAGCTAAATTTTCAATTCACTCCATCTCTCTGAATCTCTGGCTCCGGAGAAGCCGCCATTGGAAACTGAACCTGACAACGTTTACCGCTAGAGCCTTATCCGGAGATTATAGCTTAGCAGTGCTGTTCGAGGAACTAGAGGGTATTAAAATTAAATTGGATATGTCATAGGGCTTAGTGAAATTAAGAGGACAGAAGAAGGGTATGCAGTATTGTTGAAGGGCGTGCACATACTTTGATAACCCAATGTTAACGCAAAAAATGACACTTCATACTATGTGCTCACTCTGGCATCGTGCAGGATGTGGAAGTCCTCGGAAAGGTACGCTGTAGCGACCACTGGGTGGTAAGGCCTCGAATGTGATTAGCGGACCGACGAGAACTAGGTATGGGATTCACACGCCGTGATGGCTCAGTGATTAGGGCGCGCGGCTACTGATCCGGAGTACCCGGGTCCGAACCCGACCGCGGCGGCCGCGTTTCGATGGAGGCTAAACGCAAAGGCGCCTGCGTTCTCTACGATGTCAGTGCACGTTAAATATAATAATAATAATAATAATAATAATAATAATAATAATAATAATAATAATAATAATAATAATAATAATAATAATAATAATAATAATAATAATAATAATAATAATAATAATAATAATATAAAATAATTGATTTTTGGAAAAAAGAATTTGGGCCTTATCTCTCTCATATATCGGCGGACACTTGAACCCCGCGAGCCGCCGCGGTGGCTGAGTGGTTATGGCGCTCGGCTGCTGGCCCGAAAGACGCGGGTTTGATCCCGGCCGAGGCGGTCGAATTTAGATGGAGGTGAAATTCTAGAGGCCCGTGTACTGTGCGATGTCAGATCACGTAAAATAACCCCAGGTGGTCGAAATTTCCTGAACCCTTCACTACGGCGTCCCTCATAGCCTGAGTCACTTTGGGACGCTAAACCCCCTTAAAAAAACTTGAACACCGCCTTAAGGGAAGGGATAAATGAGGGAGTGAAAGATGAATGGAAGATGTGCCGCAGTGGAGGGCTCCGGAATAATTTCGACCACCTAGGGATCTTTAACGTGCACTCGCATCGAAACAGCGCACGGGCGTCTTAGGGTTCTGCCTGCATAAAAACGCAGCCGCCGCGGTCGGGTTCGAACCCGGGAACTCCGCATCAGTAGCCGAGCGCCCTAACCACTGAGCCACCGCGGCGGGTAAAGATGCCCAGATGGTCGAAATATTTCCGAAGCGCTCCACTACGGCACCTTTCTCTCTTTGTAACCGAAGTCCCTCATTTATCTCTTCTCTTACGGCGCGGTTTAGTTGTCCGCCGATATGTGACAGATACTGCGCCATTTCCTTTCCCGAATAATAATAATAATTGGTTTTTGGGGGAAAGGAAATGGCGCAGTATCTGTCTCATATATCGTTGGACACCTGAACCGCGCCGTAAGGGAAGGGATAAGGGAGGGAGTGAAAGAAGAAACGAAGGAGGTGGCGTAGTGGAGGGCTCCGGAATAATTTCGACCACCTGGGGATCTTTAACGTGCACTGACATAGCACTGCACACGGGCGCCTTAGCGTTTTTCCTCCACAAAAACGCAGCCGCCGCGGTCGGGTTCGAACCCGGGAACTCCGGATCAATAGTCTAGCGCCCTAACCACTGAGCCACCGCGACGGGTCTTTCCTTTCCCGAAAATTCAATTTTCACCTTTGAATTCAGTAATCAAGATGTTGCTCCAACAGAGGATTTCTCCAGTGTTTTATTATAGGACAGGGTGGCTTAAAAATTGGTACAAACTCAAGGTGGCGCAGATTTCTGGGCCTACATCTAGCTGTGATAAATAGATCATAGAATCCCATGAGGACATGAAATCAGCAATGAGCAAAGTAAAAACACAGCACACTGCACTAATGGGTGATTTGTATGCCAAGGCAGGGAGCCAGCAGTCTGGAGACCAGGCAGCAGCCGACTATGGCATAGGCGCTATGGGAATAGCAGGGAAGTGTTATTAGTCGAGAGAAACAATTTACGGATTATGAAAACTAAGTACCTTCTTCCGGAAACGAAGAAACAAGAAATATACGTGGGAGAGCTCAATGGTAACGCTAAAGACTTCATACTATGCGCTCATTCTGACATCTTGCAGGATGCGGAAGTCCTCGGAAAGATATGTTGTAGCGACCGTTGGATGGTAAGGCCTTAAATAAGATTAGACTTGAAGAGGGAATGGAAGAAACTAGTGAAGTGGAAGCCCATGAATGAGTTACCGATTAGAGGCAAATAAGAGGATTCAGGACCCATTGCAGTGGCGCAGTGGTTTGTGTGCTTGGCTACTGATCCGGTGTACATGGGTTTGATCCGGAACGCGGCCGCCGCATTACGAGACAGACGAAACGCAAAAGGTTCCCGTGTTCTGTGCAATGTCAACGCACGTTAAAGATCCCTAGGTGGTCGAAATTATTCAAGAGCCCTAAACTAGGGCATCTCTTCTCTCACAGCCTCCTATATCCCTTGTCTTAAGCCGCGGTTCAAGTGTCCACCGAAGATGTGTGGCATACTGTGCCATTTCCGGCCCTCAAAGACCAATTTTAAATGTTTCAATCCAGGATACCACTGCCAAAGAGATATTCGGCTTTAAATCAGCCCTACGACTTTATTGTTCAAGCAAGGAAAGATGAGTTTATAGTTCATGGGGCGGGGGGGGGGGGGGGGGGGTTAACGTCCCAAACCATCTCGGGCTATGAGGGACACCGTTTTGAATGGCTATAGATATTTTGACCACCCGGGGTTCATTATTCTGCACTGACATCGCACAGTACCCGGGGCTCTAGAATTTCGCCTCCATGGATATTCGACATCAGAGAGCTTCCATCAGGAAAGCCCAGCAGAAATAGGCGGTAGGTTGGTTCGACATGATACCGGCAACCTATCACAGGAGGCGATATATAAAACGTCAGTGTATGAAGGCGCTTAACTCCATAGACAGGGCAGAACTGGCAGAGCTAGCAAAGTTAATAAATGAAAGGTAGCCGACATAAGGAAGTTTATTTACGAAAGAAACGAATAGGCTGTAACTAACGGAGGCACACTGAAAGCGGTGAAGAGGAAACTAGGCAGCCCCGCCGCGGTGGCTCAGTGGTTAGGGCGCTCGACTACTGATCCGGAGTTCCCGGGTTCTAACCCGACCGCGACGGCTGCGTTTTTATGGAGGAAAAACGCTAAGGCGCCCGTGTGCTGTGCGATGCCAGTGCACGTTAAAGATCCCCAAGTGGTCGAAATTATTCCGGAGCCCTCCACTACGGCACCTATTCTTCCTTTCTTCTTTCACTCCCTCCTTTATCCCTTCCCTTACGGCGCGGTTCAGGTGTCCAACGATATATGAGACAGATACTGCGTCATTTCCTTTCCCCCAAAAACCAATTATAATTATATGTAAACTAGGCACAAACAAAAAGGAGATGTAGTCGCTAAGAGACAAAGGTGTACCTAAACGTATACAGTAGCCAACAGTGGAGGAAAAATCGGTGGTGGAAATTAATAATAGTTATTTTTTGGGGAAAGGAAATGGCGCAGTATCTGTCTCGTGTAAATTTAAAATTGGTTTTTAAGGGAAGAAAATGGCGCAGTAAATGTATCGCATATCTCAGTGAACACCCGAACTCCAGCGTAAGGGAAGGGATAAAGGAGGGAGTGAAAAGAAAGGTTCCGTAGTGGAGGTCTCCGGAATAGTTTCGAACGCTTGAATGTCTTCAACGTGCACAGACATCGAACAGCACACGGGAGCCTTCTGCGTTTCGCCTGAATCGAAACGCGGCCGCCGCAGTCGGGTTCGAATCCGGTTACCCCGGCTCAGTAGGCTATCTTAAAGCGAAGTATACAGTTTATGAAGTAGTGCGACACTGGAACAAATGCACGAAAGAATGTCTTTTATAAACGAGACAAGTGAAAATTGAAAATTCTAAAATTTTTTGCCTTCCCTCTTGTCTAAGGTTGCTACATAATGCGAATGCGAATGCACCCTTTGCCTTAAACATAAAGGTCTTTGACCTGTATGCATATGATCTAGAGGAATGTTTGTTAAAGGCTTTTGCCTTCAGACGTTTTAACCTAAATAACTTTACACGGAAGATTTTTTATTAAAGGCCTTAAACCCGAAGGAATTGAACTAAAGGCTTTTACCTCAAAAAACCTTTATTCTGAAGTATTTTGCCCTGAAAGCCTGCCAGGTGTTTGTCAATATCTGGTAGGAAGGTGGGCCGCCTACCACAAAGCAGGCTTCAGGGGCCGCACGTACTTATGCATGCCCGAAATCAAAACGCGCACAGTATTGCTACCACACTAAAAAAGATTGGCAGAAGAGGGAGAAAAAGATTTAGAGATCCACTTGCCAAATAGAAAACGCCAACGTATTGTTTCGTCATGCACGACGACAGTTCCGACGAACTTTCCAATGCCTCACAAAGACAGCTAAATGATCTGCCACTTCGATAAATACATGTGATCTGCGAACTATTGGTGCATCCGGTAAAAGCAGCGGGACCTACTCATGGCAAGGAGAAAACACAGCTCCATCAACGAGCGTTGAATGTCGGGCAACCAGCAGACGAGCTTTCTATGTCTACGAGAAAAGTCCCCGGGGCGTGCGCCGCTGGGCCCGAGGGCAGTGCCGCGAACTAACTGAGAACTACACGCGGTGCTTTTATGCTGCGGTAGAATTACCGAGCATGTTCTAGGCGGCGCCGCTTTAGCTAAGCAGATTCAAGCAATTCCCGCAACGTAGAGTGTGCCAGATTTAAACGGAAGCTATCACAAAGCGCCTTAACCACTGCGTCCTTTGACCAAGAGTGCCGCCGACTGGGGTGCCTGGTTGCCATGTTCAAGATATTGGGAGGTAGAAGCCACTGTTTAGTCTCCTTTCATTTTAGGCAGAAGGAATCCGAACATCACTCAAGCGCCGCAGCAATGCATGGTATCATGTCCAACAGCACAAACATAATGCGGGTACGCCGTTACGGCTGCCGATTTGGAGGAGCTGCGTCGCCAGAAGGGCTCAAAAATGGCGCTGGGCGTCGAGGGAATCTAGCCTAGCCACGCAAGCAAGCATGTTGACTCGGTTCGCCAGCCCTGAGACGCTTAGTGCCTCACGCTGCGGGCTACGCAGCTTTGTAATCGTAAGCTAGAAGCATTTAAAGCCCTGAGATGGAAGACAAACCGGCGCTAATACTGTTAAGTAATCGTTACAGGCATATTCACTGAGCTGCCATGCCTCCGACATAATTGAGATGCTAGAAGAATGGCGAGGCATAGTAGTGTTTACTCGAGCGAGGGTGAAATACTGTGCCTTCCGAATCGGCCTGTTGCAGCCGATTTGATCGGGCGCCGATGCCGCAGAAGTGGCCAGCAAAGAAACCAGCAGGTTCGTTGCTCATGCAACCACTCACGGTTGGGTCAGCACAGGCAGAGGCGTCGAGCCTGGTGGGACGTGGACGGGTCCGGGTCCGGGAGGCTGGGTCGACCGGATGCGGGACAGGTCCGCGCTGGGAGCTGGCCAGAAAGGGCCTGGGGCAGGTGGACTGCAAAAGGGAGAAGAACGTCTGAACGCAGCGAGGGCTGGGACGGTTCTGGGAGGCTCGGCCGCCTCGGCAGTTCTCGTGGAGCTCGTTGCACGTAGCACGCAGCGCGGTTCACGCGCGGCGCCGCCCCTGGCTTCGATGGCAGCGAATGGACAAAGTTGATGAAAATTTGATTGAGATTTCAAGATTCAGATTTCACGAAGAAGAACATCTGTACCCAGCGGTGTGGTTTGTGTCAAGTCGTAGTCATACTCACGCGTATAATTCCGGTGTAGTGGTCGCGAGCTGCTCATACTAGGTTAGAAAATCTCTTACAGAGACAGCGACCAGCTCATTGAATCTCTTCCTAGAAGAAACGTTTTGTGCCACGATTCCTCTCACTTTACTTAATGAGAAGTAAAGTGCGTTCGCTGTATTTTAATCAATATTCTAGTGGCTGTTCGCTGTATTATTACAAGAGCTGCCGTCCTCACGTGGTATGCACTAATGCGCACAGGACGGTGACAAAATAACATAATTCTCTTTTTTCCTTGCTTATTTTCGAGGACACAGATCGCAACTTTTGTCGGATCGTTGACCAACCGTTTTGCAACAGAACTCTGTTAGCACTGGGTGTAAGGGCGTCAAGGAATACTGTACACGGCTTCTGACCATCGCCGGGTTTTACACAGCTTCACTCATTAGGCAAGGTGAAGAGAAAAAAAAACTTAGGGACGTTCTTAACCACTTTCTTAAATTAAGTGCGATATCATTTCTAATTTATTTCGCACCCAAAAGGTCCGAAAACCCCTAAAAGTTTGGTACGCGACTAATTGGTAGATTAGAGGGGAGTAGAATAATTGTTAGATTAGATGAGAACTGCAAAAAAGTACATTGTAAACATAAGTTACTGCGTATTGGTGAGTGAATTGAAGTGAGTTTCTGGCGATTAGTTAGTACACTAAGGTGAGTTACTGAGTCCATTTAGTATAACACTTTATGTAAGTATTATGCTTTCTGACAATCCAACGGAAGGTACTCGTATAGTTCTTGTACTCAAGTTTGAAATACTATATGCTGATGAGGCCGCGAACCTCTCCGCCAGTCAGAGAATTCAGTGAACAGTGTCAGTGAATGATCTATATCCTCTCGCATTTATGAAGCATTTCTCGGCATTCAGTGGCAATCAGTGGCGAAACAAACGTCTAAATTTTTCTTCAATGTATTTGATACCGATGGCCTTAACGCTGCAGTAACAAGAATTTAAAATTTTCTGTGTTTATTAAACTTAGTCTCCATCTCTTACTTTTAATGCAAACCTGGTAAATCTCATGCGCGCATAGCAAAGTCAGCGTGTTTTTCCCCCTAGAACTCTTTTATACTGGTTAATCTAGGGCTGTCTCTTGTTGACCGGCTACTCAATGGGAGTATGTAGCACTATAGTACTAGAATATATCTAGATAAGGACAGTTTTCATGTTCGTGACCTTTGGTCCGCAGGTATTATCTAGGCGTTGTAATATTATAAGCGCGAACAAAAACCAGCAAGAACTTGTGGTCGGCATTATACGTACTTTAGTGGGCTTGCATTGGTCGGCTTCTAATGTCACTTCTTTTTTTATTTGCATTTATTTCACTTTGAAAATAAGTTAAACCAAACAAGTCCGAACTTCTTCGTGTCATTTAAAACTTCATTGATCTGGTGTACTAAAATAACAACTGTGCTAATTTTCTATTTCCATAATCAGCCACTCGACTACGAAGACGGATGGACATTCGCTGTAGCAGAATTTAGTAGTGACTTTGTAGAATTCTTCGCGAGTTCTGTAATTGTAGAGTGGTTAGCTCAGTAAAAGGAAAGCGTTCACCAGAGAGGGGGCGTCTTTAGTCGTGCCGAAGTGAGTGCAGCGTTAGGCAACGAGTCTCCAGAAAGGTGGCGGCTGGCTCGTGGCCATCGGTGAATTTGCCGGCCGGAAATTAACGGGGACATTAGGCACTCTTAGACCGGCGCCAAGGCGCCGCTGGAGCCATAGGTGAGATGGAAGACACACTAGGGAACACGAGCCCAAGCCAGATCAGCAGCCCACAGAAGCAGCCAAGAAGCCATCACGCCAAGATAGGCAGCAGGCCACGGGGAGGAAAGGCCACGAGAGGCAGCAAGTCACAGCAACCAGGAGGCCATGTGCAGCCGAGCGGGCCCCGTGGAGCATGAGCCCGCAGTCCGACCGCAGCTGCATCGAAGCTTGACTGACAGGCCTCCAAGAAACGTCTTCCCTGAGCACCTCGCTTTCTTAACATTCCATCCCTCCACTCTTCGTGCAATGACAAAGTTCCACCTCTTGACATTTACTGCCATCAGTAAGGCGTCTGCTCGCGTTACGCGTTCTGACCGGCACGGATGCCGTTGCTTACCTGTCCCACTGCCACAACTACCTGGCATTTTTGTGTTGTGAGCATATCGGGGAATGTTCCCCTTAAAAATTGTGCGATTGCTCGCTGCCCAACATAAAACTTGATACTCTGAAGGTAAAATGGAGACTATACAGGCGCACTTATTGTTCTTTGATTCAACTGGCAACTTTAAAGCACAATGCTCACTGCCAAAATCAGGAGGCCTAAATTAGGATTAAATTACACCTCGCTTCAATTCTTCGTAATGTCTTCGAACTCCTACGTCTGTCAGCACTGGTTAATTAAGACTTTTGAGCGATCCAGGTGGTTTCATACGATTTCTCGCTGCATATTAGTTACATGTGCTATATTCACGTGCTACATTCAAGTAGAAGGCTACCTTGAATTTGAAACAGCGACATAGGCACATGGCATTGTACATTTTACCTCTCAACTTCGGTGCGCTAGAGAGGTCCACCGAGATGTGAGACACTGCGGTATTTCCTATATTCAAAAACTAATAGTCGTAACAAAATTATGATTCAACCGTGTCGTCGCATAGCGTTCCGTGTGGCCTCTAGCGCGCGTGTGGGGGTAGCGTCTCTAGAGGTTAGTGACAACGCACCTAGGGACGGTAATACTCTCGCAGTCCCACATAAAAACCGCCTTAAGCGTCTCCGCCGAACAGGCCACGAATCAGATTAGAATGGTTTTGCTTCATGAAAAATGAGCCCAGCCTGCGTTTCCATTAGGTCAATCTCTTTATAACAGAGCCAATTTCCAATACGAGAATTCACAAATAAAAAGTTGTGTGGAGATCCGGGGAACCGAAAACTTGCCTTTCAGATTGCGAGAGGAGCACGCGCAGAACACGCAGCGAATGCTCTATGGTTCGGAACAAACCAAAGTGGAACTAGTAAATGCGTTGTGGTTTTCGACTTTGTAAAGTTTTTGTGTACTGATGCATATATGAGTAATTACGAGTATGCCAATTTTGAAACGGGACCCATAAAAATTGCACTCTTCTCTATAAATGAGGACTGGACGACCGGCTGACGATGCCTTTGAAGACGTGAGCTGTTACGGACACGGATCCCGGAGATAACACGAAGGTTTGTCCCCTGCGGGCGGTAGCGAGCATGCAACGCTTTGCCATCTCATCGGGCTACAGACGGCCAGGCAGCTGCGACCGGACCTGTGGGCGTTAGGTCAGAATGGAGCGTCCCTCATAAGCTGAGCTGCTTTCGGACATTCAACCCCATAAACTAAACCAAACCAAACAACAAAGTCGCGCTGTCTTCGTATAAAAGTGCGTTGTGTTATAACAGGTGGGTCGCTGGGTTCCTTAGCAAGAACGGCGAATGAGAATGCGATGCTACCGGGATCCGATTACGCTGCCGCGTTCCGCTTTTAGAGGTAAAGCCTAAGTGTCCTCCAATATAGTTCTTATTTTTATCGCACAGGGTGGTCACCCATTGCGATAAAATCCTACAGCACAGTTATGCCTTCACACGAATTCCTTAAAAAAATTGCACGGCTTCATCCTGTCCCTCGTACGCCAATTTGTGATGCAAAAAACTGCCAATGATGAATATCGCTTGCAGATTCAAATAAGATGGACAGAAGCAAGGTAGAAAAGAGCTTCCTAAAAGGAACAAAAATGCCTAATTACACGGATATTAGCAAGAAACAAAGGAACACGTCATAAACAGCCACACATGCGCAAAGTACAGAAAAATGGGTTCACCGGTGATAGGGCGTATTTTACAGCGACGGAGACAGAGTGCAGAGTTGGGCGACAAATTCCTGGAATGATGGTGACTGCTTGCGTCGATCGGTGAACCAGCTTGGCCGACGGTGGCTTGGGACACTCGGGGCACTCCACAGGCCAGCAGCTACAGGAACCGCTCCACAGCTCCGCCGAAACCAAAGGAGAGGCGCGAGATGCTGTTGCGAACACCAGCCCATAGGGAGACCGAAAGCCAACACCTGGCAGCTCGCCAAGGAACGCTATGAGAGCGGCAACACCCCACTGAAAAAGAAAAGCCAGGAAATTCATCAGACCACGGGACCAGAACGCCGCGACATACAGCAGGCCTCAGGGACGATGAAGCCAGGCGAACAGATAGGAGGCCCCTCTGCAACACGGCAACATGGACCCGTAGACCGGCCCTTGTCGCATCGACGCTCGATGGCCACACCTCCCAAGCCACTGCTTTCCTCAAAACATCGCGTTCTAGACACGAGGCTTCCACTCCTCGTGCCATGCAAAACATGCTCCGGTTCGTGTATGTTGGCCCCATTTGAGCGTTCACCCGCGCCGCGTGGCCGGCCGGCACGCTTCACGTTGCTAAGCGGACGCACCATATTAGCCAACTCCCTTTTTGTGATGCACGCGCATTACAGAGTGCTAGCATTGGAAAGCAAGCCATGGCTCGCTGAGCAGAAGACATTTTATGACCTGCGGATTACTATTAGAAGCTATACCGCGCTCTTATTTGCCATTGATTTAATTCACCTGTTTACTGCATTCTTTCACACCTTCACAGTGCGATTCATGGGGCCTCCAGTTGGTAGGAGTTGCCACAATTTTGATATCTTCATACGATGATACGCTGCCGTGTGACTCAGTATGACGCTCCACTCTTCTGTTTCCGAATATCATAACTCTACATGCCTTTTCGTTGTAGTCTCCCGTGACTAACAATTAATTTAAATCCTACCTGCCATGGTAGGAATCTTTGCTCACAATTTTATTGGGCAGGCTATGATGACGGCAAAAGATCGCATGACATAGGCCACCTGGATCATCGGTTAGAAAAATGAAAATTTGTATTTAGGGACAGGAAATGGCGCAGAAATTGTCTCACACATTACGGTAGAGACAGGAACCGCGACCTAAAGGGAATGGAGGAAGGTGGGACTGGAAGAAGACAGCGACAAAGAGGTGCCGTAGAGTCAGCGGAAGCTTCCAGTTACATTAAGTTGCCGCAGTGGAGTTCTCCGGAATAATTTTGACCACCTGAGAATCTAACGTGCACTGACAACGCACAGCATACGAGCGCTTATTGCATTTCGCCTCCATCGAAACGCAGCCGTCGGTGTCGGGATCGCATCCGAGTTCTGCGGCTTAGTAGCCGAGTGCCCTAACCACTGAGCCAACGCAGAGGCTCCATCTGTGTTGCTCTGGGCAATTGTTCGTGCATTTGTCGCTTACGGCCACCGACGCCAACGATGACGCCGGTTCTTCTGGACGTGGGGTCTTTACGCTTTCCCTTTAACACTGCGCTGTCCTCCATCTCCTAAGGCGTCTGGATTCCCTTCCCGACTTCCAGGGGTTTATGCCGACAAGCAGGAAGCTGTGGTCTCGACTAGCTGCGACGATCTGCTGCAAGGCCTCAGAGACGGCTCCTGAGCTGCAGGTGGCGTAGCCAACGCCAGCTAAGCCTCACGGCGGGCGGGTTAGGCCGTGGCAACTGTCAAACAGGCGCGGTTAGAAGTCGCGACCACTGCTTATTGAAGGACGCCCCTTACAACAGCGATGGCGAAGGGGCCTACCACTTGTGAGAGCCCCGGCATTCTGGGCCCCGACTGCGCATCATGCTGCAGCCAAACCCGGCCGCCGCCTTCACTGAGCGCATCGAAGCATACACAGTGCCCTTCTTGAATGACTCCTCTAAGGGCCCTCATCTGCACCTCCGGGCTCCCTCATGACCATGATGTCAAGGCTTTTCATAGGGCTCCGCAAAGCACTAGAGGTTCCATGCCTTGGGTACGGAAAGAAGTCTTCCTAGGCTTGGGGGATACTAATCAAGCAGTGGTCGCGGACTTCAGCCACCGTTTAGAAATCGTGTGTATGACTGCGGGCCGCGTCCTAGCACATCGCGTGTTTTCCGAGGCGTTGAATAGACAGTCTTCACATCACGCCATTGCAAGAAGTACGGTTGCGAGATTACCCCGCCTAAGACGTTGCTTCATTCTTATGACCAAGATACGCTTGGGCGGGATGTTCGGCAGGAGCGGAGGAGGTTTCGTGACCTTACCTACGCATGCGACAGCGTTCTACAACGCTGCGAGGGGTGTCGTTGCAGCGGAGGCGGCCCTAGAAGCGGTCATCGTACAAAAAACCAGCCCGGGCGTCATAATTCCAACAACAGACACGGATCCTTTAGACAGTATGTTAACGTTTAGGCTGAGGATGTGACGCACGCAAATAACAGCGACGTCGCAAAGAATAGGCGTCCTGATGCAAAAATGACCCTGACGGCGCGGCAGCAGATCTCGGGGCGCCATATAACCTGTTTTGACCTTCATCAAGAAAGGACTGTCCTGCGATCTGCCGACACCAGCCATGGCTTCGTATATGCAAGGACGCCACGCGTCCACACAGAAGGGCAGGGCGTCTTCGGCGCTTATTCTTCTTCACGGCGGACGCCGGTAGAGATCGCTGCATTCAGCATCATCATCATCATCAAGCTCGTGTTCTGATTTTTCTTCTCTCTGCATGCAAGGTTTGCTGCTGCTGTCCTCAATGAAGAAATTGCGCGTACTTACTCCTGGGAATTAGCCGAGACAGAGGAGACGACTGACAGTTGCTGAGGAACGTTTTATTATCAAAGAGAAATAGGAAACAGAGCGGACTGAGAGATTAAACTGAGGATGACATTAGTTTCTTTGACAAGGCTGACTGAAATTAGGAAGAAGGGTATAACGCAGTTGAAAAGGTTTTATTATGGATGAATTTTGTTAACGAGCAGCCAGAAGTTGAATTCAGAAATATTTCACATGCGACCCGTTTCGTGTCCAAAACGAACATTTAAATGGCGGAGAGCACATTGCTGTTGCTTTTCCCAAGCGCAGCGGCACAAAGAGGAAGAAATACCGCCGGTGCAAACTTCACCCTGCCCAATCCCCCGCCGTGGTATGTGCCATTAAGCCTGAGAACATCATCATCATCATCATCAAACTCGGAACGAGCTCTGGAAATTGATGTTCTAGCAGGCGTGCCAGGACAATGTGTCTTTTCAGGTTTCGTATGCCGGGTCATCAGCAGAAGATGGCGATCTGAAAATTTGGCCCTGGTCATTTTCGTAAAGTTCCCACCTCTCTATAAAATTTCGCTTTGGCCGGTTTGGACCAAAACCGATGTCCTATCTTTTTTGACGGTGTCCGTCATGTTGGCGGCATCCAAATTTGAATAGGTTCATTTCCGAAAATATTGACCCAGCCACCCCCGAAATTTGAACTATACAGATTCGAACCAAATCGACTAGGGCTTCCTTTATCTATTCCGATTCTCCTCTCCCTCGGGACAAGCGCCAAGGAATATGCCCTGAAACCAGTGTGCGATTATATTCACGATTATATAATTACATCAGGCAGATTCCTCTTCTAGAATGAGAATTCATTGCTTTTCTTCTCCGTTTTGTTTTCAATTTGTTGTCGAAGTGCCAGTCCAGGACATAAAATTATCCAATTATTCCACTCCTTGTCCATGAGTGCGTTTGTATCCGCAATGCACCCTGACCAATTCCCACCTCCCCGTAGGTATGTGCCGTAGGTATGTAATCATCATCATCACCCGACCCAGGCACGCACTGCGGTTCGGGCTGCGGCTCTCTGTTGGTTTGCGGCTAAGTACCAGGCGGTGTGTGAGTTAGCTCTTAAATTTCTGCTTGGTTTCCTGCGTCGTTTTCATGTTTTTCAGGGTGACTGAACGCGGGGACGTGGGCTCATGTCCACAAGCTCTTTAGGCCAGAGGAACTCCTCCTGGCCAGCCTGTCTCTTCCCAGTTGGGTTGCCACTTGGCTGCTTCTTTTGAGGCGGAGTAAGCAGCACCCCGATTGCTCTCATACCCACGTATGGGGGCTCTATGTGACTTAATGACCCTGAGGCTGTACAGCCAACTCTGAAGTCAACCACCTCTCACTAAATAAAAATCACTGATGTCCGGCAGTTCGGCCGTGGTGGGATCGTTTGAAGATGAGCAGACCAAGTATGCGTGGCAGACCTACTCATGTGCACTTCCTTCGCCAATCACCTGGTGAGCGCATCCATACCTCCTCCTCTGGGGGTTCAAAATGATTGGTCCGTGGAGCAGGTCCATGGCTGAGCGCGTCTGAGACGATAGAGAAATTAACTTAGGCTGGCATGATCGCCATTCCCTGATGGAGTCGAATAGGGGACGGGACGAAGATACCAACCGAGACAGTTATAGCTACGTTTGCGAGGCTGACTTGCCCATCTGAAGTCAATATACGGCCATATATTTTTCCTGTTCATCAGTTCACATCTAGGACACTACAGTGTACAGCGCCGCTATTGCTGGAGGTTTGGTCATAGTGCCAAGGCCTGTAAATTGAGCTTTCGTTGCTGGCGTGCGGATAGAGCCAGGACCCTGCAGGGTGTTCTTCTGAGCACGAGAAGTGGTGTTTGTATGGTGGCGACACATCAAGTGTTTCTGACTGTGGCTCACAAGTGGCGGAGGTGCTTTTCATATCCCCTACCTCTCGCTTCGGACCTGTCTTTCGCTCTCCCTGGAACTCCGATAATGCCGTCGTTTGCGTCTGCAGCCCTGAGGTATGGAGAAAGGCAACGGAACACGCTCACCAAGTCGAGTTCACCGGCTGCTGCGGCTGCCCCAGCCTGGACCGTCACCAGCCGCCAGCGCGACCCTCAGGTATTCGCCGGACTTCGTGGCGACGACGTCGACGACTGGCTCGACAACTACACTGGGGTCAGTACGTTCAACCGGTGGGATGACACCCACAAGCTGCCGAATGTCGTCTTCTACTTGACTGACGTCGCAAACATGTGGTTCCTTAATCACGAAGATGACATCTTCGACTGGCCTACGTTCACACAGCAGCTGGGGCAAATTTTCGGCACGCCGACAGGCAGCTCTGAGCTAGCCAGGAAGAAGCTCGCCGCGTGCCTGCAGCAGCCTGGGGAGTCCTACACATCTTATATCGGGGACGTTCTTGCTCTTTGCCACCGCGTTAGTGCTGACATGCCTGAGTCAGAGCGCGTCCGGCACATTCTTAAGGACATCAGGACCGTGGCTTTCAACGCCTTGATAGCCCAGAACCCCTCCAGTGTATCTGCCTATACCTCCACATGCCAGCGCCTGGACGAGCTGCAGTCATGCCGCCTTCAGCCAGACCCAAGTGATGGCTACATCCTCGTCGATGGGAACCTGCGTTCCGCCACCCGTGCCCTGATACGCGAGGAACTCTATGAGAAGACCACCACTCTCACCCCTCCGACCTTTAATATCCCGCCTGCTACACCTGACTTTCGCAGCCTAATCAAAAATAAGCTGGCCGCTTTCACCTGCGCCGTGGCCCCCGACGTGCACCCCTCAAACACCTTCTCGCCCGCCCACCTATGCCAACATTGCCTCGAGGCCACACGCGCCGGTCCCTCCGTCTTTTCCACCGCCTCTCTGTGGTCACGTGGCTTGCCGTGGCTTCGTGTCCTCCAGCAACATCTTATGCTCTAGCCTGACGTACTTTCCGTCCTGTCTGCTACTACTACGGGATCCGCGGTCATGTTTCCCGCGTCTGTCGCCGGCGACAGCAAGATGAACGACGCGGTTATCCTTCCTAGGAACGTGCACGTGTGCGTCAGCCCTGATACTTCTACCACGCGATTCTCCGAATTTTCCCGTCACTCTCCCTCACCTCCATACTCCCAGGATGTAACTCGGCCCTCCCGTTCTACTCGCCGACGCTCCCCTTCACCTTTTCGCCGCTCATCACCTCTTCGTCCCGCCTCACAGCCCTTCGCTCCTAGCCCTGAAAACTAAACGAAGCAGTTTTTGGAGGGAGAGCTCCTTGCCGTGCGAACTATAAAATTCTCTGCCGACCGCCCACCGAATATGTAAAAGTGTGTATTGAAGGGGTTGTGGACTCAATCTCTCATCGACACGGGCGCCGTTTTCTCCGTCATGCACGTTGCCCTGTATTCCCGCCGGCGCAAAGTCACAACTCCATACACCGGTGCGCCTCTCCATGGTGCCAACGGCACGCTCATCCACCCCGCTGGCCAATGCACTGCGCGCGTTTTCAGCGATAACCAGCGGTATCATATTGAATTTGTTTTCCTCCCATCTTCGTTCATCCGATAATCCTGGGCTGGGACTTTTTGTCGTCGGTTTCTACCCTCATCTCTTGCAACGACCACCTCATTCACATAGCAGATCCCGACTTGGCATCCTTGTCTGATCGTTCGCCACCGCGCGTGGTCGCTGCTGTCGACTTCACTCGGTCCCCTGGCATTGAATAGCTCTTCATTGCCACTTTTGACTACGCTTTCGACGGTGATGCCTTAGTCATGCCGCCATGCTGGACCTCCCAAGGCATCGCTCTTGCCTCTTGCCTCACATGTTTCGTCCGTAATTGCGCGGTCGTGAAGGCTCTGAACACCGCCAGCCAGTATATGTTACTACCGAAAGGCGCCACGATTCGTTTCCTCTTTGAGGGTGAACCTGTCCCTCTTGACACCTACCCGATTTCATGTGCCGTGCTATCAGCTGATACTCCCGCTCCGTGTTCTTCTTCTGTGCTCGCGGCCGCTATCAGCCCTGACCGTACGTCTGAGCAGTCGGCAGCCTTACTAGAAGTCGTTATGATCCACCAGAACTCATTTGATGTGTGCACGCCCGCTTTATGTCAGACTTCTATAACGTCCCCTCGCGTAAAGGTGGACGGCTCATCTATAGTACGGCGTCGTCCGTATCGCGTTTCCGCATTTGAGCGCAGGACCACGTTGCAGACATGCTTTCTGGCCAAATTATTCGACCGTCTACAAGCTCATGGTCATGTCCTGTCGTTCTCGTCACGGCTCAAGTCGTTTCTGCTATGATTACCATGCTCATAACAAGATAACCCTAAAGATGTCCACCCGCTGCCTCACATCGACGACGTGTTGGACTGCCTCCAAGGCGCTGAGAACTTTTCAAGCCTCGACCTCCGCTCAGGATATTGGCAAATATACATGCACGAATCAGACAAGGTGAAGACCACCTTTGTTACTCCCGATGGTCTTTACGAATTCAATGTGATGCCTTTCGCACTGTGCTATGCCCCGGCCACATTTGAGCGCATGATCGACACCGTACTACGGGGCATGAAATGGAAGACCTGCCGTCGCTATCTGGATGATATTATCATCTTTTCGTCTGACTTCTCCCAGCACTTGCACCATCTCAACGAAGTTCACACGTGCCTTGCGAAAGCCGGTTTTCAATTAAATACCAAGAAGTGCCACTTTGCCAATAAGACCATCAAAAGTGCTCGGCCACGTCTTTAGTAAGGCCGGAATCCGACCCGATCCTGATGAAATTGCCGCTGTCCTCAGTTTTCCTCGCCCCCAACGCCTCAAAGAACTTCGCAGCTTCCTGGGCTTAGCGTCCTACTTCCGCGGTTTTATTCGTAATTTGGCATCCATAGCGTCCCCATTCCACAACCTATTGACTTCTGAGGCGCTTTATTTGTGGTCCACTGAGTGTGAAGAGGCCTTCCAAGCCCTCAAGCAGGCGCTCACTTCAACGCCTGTGCTTCGTCATTTTAATGAGGCAGCGCCAACCATTCTTCATAGCGACGCCAGTGGACAAGGCCTTGGCGCTGTTCTCTTACAACGCAACGAGGCGTCCCAAGAGCAGGTTGTTGCATACGCCAACCGTTCTCTTACTACAGCTGAGCGTAACTACACCATCACAGAGCAAGAATGTCTCGCCGTTGTTGTGGCTATCCAGAAATCTCGTCCGTACTTGTACGGCCTTCACTTCACCATTGTCACCGATCATCACGCACTCTGTTGGCTGTCGACATTGAAGAACTTGACCGGCCGTTTGGGTCGCTGGGTGATACGTCTTCAGGAGTACACCTTCACTATCACCTAGTGATCCGGGAGAAAATACCTTGACGCTGACGCCCTCTCTCGTTGCCCGTTGCCTGAATCCCGGACTCACGCTGCGGTCCCTTCAACAACGTGCCCTTCATGTCAGACGTCCGAGCTCCTTCTGGATTTTGTACCCGTTGTTGTTGCACCACTCGACGTCCACGCCGATTTCCCCTCAGCTGGCTGATCCATAATTCCACACAATCATCGCTCGTCTCCGGGGTCAATCAGCGGCACCCAACAGCCGCTCGCGCCGGCAGCTTTGCAGTTCAGATTTCAGCACGGCACGCTCTACCGCTACACCTACCACCCTACACGTCACCGCTGGGTCCCCGTTGTGTCTCGCTCCCTTCATCTTCAAGTTTTGCGGGCTTACCACGACGACGCCTCTGCCGGTCATGTATGTCACCTGAAGACATATGACCGTATCGAGAGCCGCTACTTCTTTCCTGGGCTCTCTACTAGTGTCGCTAAATACACACCCTCCTGCGTGTTTTGCGAGCATCGCAAGCGGTCAACATCTGTTCCTGCCAGCCCGCTACAGCCTCTTCCTTGCCCATCCGTGCCTTTTGACAGCGTCGCCATCGACTTGTTTGGTCCCTTTCCCCTTACGCCAGCCGGCAACCGTTAGGTTGTCACCGCCATTGACCACCTGACGCGGTATGCTGAAACAGCCCCGCTTCACTCCGGTGCCGCTTCTGCAGTCGCCGACTTTTTCTTGCGTGCGATAGTGTTGCGCCATGGTGCTCCTCGTATCCTGATCAGCGACCGTTGGAAGACATTTTTGTCCCATGTGCTTGAAGAGGTCCTCCGCGCCACCAACACTGTCCACAAGACATGTTCTAGCTACCATCCTCAAACCAACGGTCTCATCGAGCGCTTTCACCGTACCCTGTCTGACATGATATCTATGTACATTCGGCCTGACCATAAGAACTGGGACAACATTTTTCTCTTCGTCACATTTGCCTACAATTCCGCAGTTCAGTGCACCACTGGCTACAGCACTTTCTTCTTGGTTTATGGCCGTGTCCCATCCCCAGTGTTTGATACCGCCTTCTTTTCTGCGCCCGCATCTCCGTCTCGGATGGCGCATTGTCGCCACCTCGCCCGCATCAACACCGAAGCCGCTCAGCTAGACCACAAACACCAGTATGACCTGCACTACCGTACTGTCTCCTTCAGACCCGGTGACGAGGTCCTCCTCTGGACACCCGTACGCACGCCAGGATTGTGCTAAAAGTTTCTACAGCCCTTCATGGGACCTTATACTGTAGTCCAGCAAACACCTCCCGTCCACTATGCCGTTGTTCCCTCGCACCCCGCCATCGACCGCCGTCGCCACTCCCAAAAGGTGGTTCACGTATCGCGCACGAAGCTCCACACCCGTCGCCCCTCTTCTATTTAATCCGCAGCCAGGATGGCCGCTTTCCTGCGGGGGAAATATTCGTGGGAGCGCTGTGCGCGAACTTTCACCTCTTTCTTCTGTATATCTCCATCATCATCATCATCGCTTGCCTGAGCTCCGGGGATCGCGCGGAGTGCCCGGCTATTCCCGCATTATGACGCCTGCGCAAGGAGTGGCTCACTACACACACACACACACACACACACACACACACACACACACACACACACACACACACACACACACACACACACACACACACACACACACACACACACACACACACACACACACACACACACACACACACACACACACACACACACACACACACACACACACACACACACACACACACACACACACACGCACACGCACACATATATATATAAACTAGACTGGCGAGCTTAAAAACATAGAAGGGCTGAGTAACATTTACACTGACGACGACCAGTTTTCTTCACAGTGCAACATGATTGTTCCGTACGGGTTTTGACAGCGGCTAAAAAAGGCTGCTACAATACGCCCCAGTTAATGGCCCTCTCGCCCCCAATAACATTATCTACAAAATGGTCACCTACGCTCTAGACGCGTGATGAACCACAGTCCAGAAGAGTGTCGAGTCGTGTAGCACAAAACGCCGGAACACACACACGCATAGCACACATCATACAGACAGAGAGAAGACCAAACACAAAGCGGCAAAACATTAAGAATAACCATTAATATTTGCTAGCGCATTATGAAATTGCATTTCGGTGGTGGGAATCAAACCACTGTTTTCAAACTGCGTGTGTATTGACGCGCAGCCTAGCAGGTAGCACTTCCTTCATTGTTCCTTCACTCGGTTCGTTTTGGCGGCGTATCGGTGCGGTGTATAGTTTCCTCGCCGCTGCCGCCGCTCGTGTGGCGTTTTGTTTCCGATTAGTGCAGCCATAGAACTGCTGCACTCACGCCACCCAGCGCTTTGCCTTTTCAGAGAACCATTTCCCTGCCAAACAGAGTGAGACCGTATACCTAGAGCAACAAAATGAAACTGCATATATCATTAGGCACAACACTCAACTCACACTTATAGAGGTTTGTAAAAGCGTCTTAGACATACTGCTGCATTCTCATCTACAAATTCCACCGATGCTGCTACACCTGTCTTGAAGCAACAGTTTTGGCCTCCGCACGGATAGCAAATATGCAGTTGTCCGTGAACAACCTTACCTGGTTATTTTTTATCTGTTGGGTACTCTCGCAGACTTCGATGGCAGAAGGTCACATTTTACTAAGCAGCAAATAAGAAAGTTGGTGACACAGCGGACACAGTATGACAGCGGCGACTGATAACATTTAGTCCTTGAAATCGGCGCGTGGCTTCATCGACCCGCACTTGGCCCTTCAGGTGGCGAAGCTCTGTTTCCAGAAATTTATAACACTTGTTGTTTTCGAAAGGTCAAAAAATACCTTTTACTCTAAGGTAAGTTTAATGTTTCAGTGTATGCATGTCTAGTGCAGAATTAAGGATGTCGATAGTCCTGGCCTCGATTTCATCCTGTAACAATAGGCAATGTTTATTTCCAATTTGCAGTCGATGACACGCGTCCTTCTAATTATTTGTGGTCTGACAGCAGATCGCAGTGTGTTGGTGGTTTTAGATTTCAGTTCTCATTACTCAACTTAGGTATTTCTAGCGGATCAATGCGGGTCTAGTTTATGTGACTGGGCCTCTGCAAACACAACACAAGCCTGCGTGAAAATGTCTTCGTACTGTTCGCGATTACTCGAGAAAAAAATGACATCAGCCGTAGAAAAAAGGACATTAATAACATCGCCCTTAAGTACTTTGTTCCGACAAAGCACTCTGTCCTCTCCAAAGTTCTGTGCATTTCTGGGAACCAGAACTAGTGTGTATGCTTGAAACTTATTGCGAGATCATCAGCAAGCTGATAATCGTGCTTAATTCGCTGATCATTGTGATTCATTTTTTACCCTATGCTTTCCATTTGATGACATGGCTGTATGTGTTCTATTCGCTACCGTTGGCGTGTCATGTACGCCTAGTATGGGCTCTTAATTTCTGGATCTCAGCGATTGTTCGCGTAAAAAGTGTTTGCATCACAAACGTCAATTATTTTGCTAGCAAATACTCGTGGTTCTGGCGTGTGCAGAATAGAAAACTTGAGTATTTTCGTAGCGCACACGGCAGTCTACTCCCGTGTGCCCCAGCGCTGTAGTGTGGTAGCTCGAATGACATTATACCATCGTCAGTATACGCGTGACCTTTTCGCTCGCCATTGTCATCGTCAGTATATCGTTATACTCATCGTCATCGTCGTATATCGTATCGCTTTACTATAAAAACGATGACGCATAGCGCGCGGCAGTGGCCACCTGCGCCGCGCGTGACGTCACGCACGGCAGCGGCGAAAAATCAGGCGACGGAGTCGGCGGCGGCCAGCTGCGCCGAGCGTGACGTCACTCGTGCTCCGACATACGCCGGCTCGCGCGAAGCGCAGTGTTGACTAGCAGAGTGAAGCTTATCACTTATATATATATATATATATATATATATATATATATATATATATATATTATATATACATAGCGATAGCTAAGGCATAGCTCGGTTAGCCTCTGACGTCACGCCAGATGGCCAGGAGGTGGCGCCATGGCTGGCCACGCGGTTAGTCACGTGAGCAGTCACATGGTTGGGCACATGGTACGGGTGACCACGGTGGGACTGCGAGCACCCCGAAACGGCGAGTTCGTGGCCAACGTAGCTTTCACAACAAAAAGGCGTACTCCGCGGTTCAGGTCAATCCAGGCTTGGAATCCGAACAAGAATACAGTATGGTTTAAGTACTGCCTCTGAAGAACCGCGATGCCTCTATCCATACCTTGCACACATATCCCCCCCCCCACCCGCATAAACCACGAGTGCTCTGCAATGATATCTTCTACTACGTCATAAAACTGGCAGGAAAAAAAAACCCTGGTGATCGTTGGGATTCAATGCCCCTGCCCTCAATGGGGCTACCACACCGGGAAGGCAAAGGGACGCAAGCTGAGGGAGCTCATCTCCATTCTGCGCATCACGTAGCTTTCGGATCCCGCTTGCCACACACGTATGGAAATCTCGGTGACCCGCGACACGTGCTCCGCCTTGTTTTTTGGCAAAGATGCTAAGGGCGCCGCCACCTGGGAGAATCTTGGTGATCCTCTAGAAAGCGACGACTGTCTTCTCAAAATCGCGCTTCTGACGAAGGCAGCGCGTAAAAAGTGAGGTCAGGCCAAGCTGATGGATTGGAATAAATTGTGAACATAAGAAATTTTACCAGTATCGTTCACCGGCTACTATGTGTAGTGGGCTAAACATCCAGATGCTATATAACGACGACGTGTGAAACACTGCAAACCCCCGAGGGGATCCCCGCAGTGGGCAGTTACCTCCTTCCCTTGTGGGAGGCATGCCGGATCCTATTCCGTCGATGGTGGAAAAAGAAGTCAAATCGGAGACTTAAGGTTGGCATCGCAGAGCTAACCGAGCAGGCTGCAGCGTATGCTACCCAGCTCACTGACTCAAATTGGATAGAGCACTGCAACTCAGCAGCCCTGCAGATGAGCTGGAGAGGGACTTGCGTCTATTTCGCAGTCCTATCAACCCCGCTCCAGCGAGAGGGAAGACGCCACCACAGCTCCGGCGGTCCTTACATAGATACCAAGGTACGATGGCACAACTAGCGGCCACCCTCTGTGACAGGTGCCTCTGTCGTATAGAGGACTCGGTTGGGCCCGAGTATTCGTATTCAGGCAATCCTAATGAGAATATAGACGCCTCTTCTGCATTGCATGACCTTCAGGTGACTCTGGTAAAAATGCGCAGGGGTACGGCTCCGGGCCCGAATCGCATAACAGGCTGTTGGCGAATGTTTCGGACTCCGCCTGCCTACACCTATTGAAATGTATCAACCATACCTGAGACGGGTGTCTACTCCTTCCCGACGTGAAGACCCTTGTGGCCGCCTTCATACCGAAACAGGATAAAGCCCTGAACAAGTACAAACGGCGACCCATATCACTGACCTCGTGTGTTGGAAAACTTATGGAGGCGATGGTTAGGGACCTCCCCTCTTCATGCATGGAGGCTAAGGGCCTATTCACTGACTATGTGTTGGGGTTCCATCCATATAAGTTGGCACATGTCGTCCTCCTCCAACTACACCGCGACATACTCACACCTACAGCTATGTACCATAACGACAAGGCCATTCTAGCTCTTGGCCGTAAGGGCGCATTTAAGAATGAGCGTCATGGGAGCATACTATCTCACCTGAGTTTAACCGACTGTGGATCGAAAACTTTTTCCTAAACCAGCGACTTCCTCTCACGATGACAGTGACTCCTCCGTATTGAGGATGAAGAATATGGATCCTATACCATGGGAACCAAGGGTACGCCCCAAGGAGCGGTCCTCTCACCGCTTCTGTTCAACATTGCAAAGAGGAATATTCCACAGCAGTTAGCCTGGGTGGAACGAGTAAGGCATGCATTGTACGCCTTGGAGAAATGAAGGACCG
Organism: Amblyomma americanum; assembly: GCA_030143305.2. NCBI lineage: Eukaryota > Metazoa > Arthropoda > Arachnida > Ixodida > Ixodidae > Amblyomma > Amblyomma americanum. The sequence continues at coordinate 31,752 of JARKHS020011144.1, read as the reverse complement.
CGTGCAACGGGCCGCCACCATAGTGGATTGGATGCGTATGCAACCGCTTGTGGACTGCAATGCGCTCCGGAAAAATCAGAGCTCGTGCTCGTCAGAGCAAACATCAAAGACAAGATGGCATTGGATCTCTCTCTGTCGGGAGGTCCAGTCAGAGAGGTGGTGGAACTCTTGATCCTGGGGCTGTACATCCACAGTATACCCAGCTCGGACTCCACCATAGCCAAACTCAAACGAGTAGGCGAGCAGGTCGGGCGTATGATCCGCCACGTATCTAACAAGCGCGTGGGTTTGCGGGGCAAGGACGCGCTTTGGCCTGCCCACGCCTATGTAACCGCGCGGATCCTTTATACCGTGTCGTACCTTCGCAGTATGAAACAAGACGAAGACCATGTAGACGCCATCACACTTAAAGCCACGAAGCGAGCGTTGGAACCACCGGTGGCTGCATCCAGTGCCAAACTTTTGGCATTGCGAGTGCTTAACTCCGACACGGATTTACGGGAAGCCCACCTCGCGAACCAATACACGCGGCTTTCCCAGGCGGCTTGCGGGAGCCGTCTGCTACACCGCCTACTCATTCAATATGAGTGCCCCTTCAAATCCCTAACCTGTGGAGGCAGACTATGGATGCCGAATCACATTCAGGCAGAAGACAGGCGCGCACTCAGTTGCTTGAGCGGCAATACGGTGACAAACAACCGGTAAACTACGCAGATATACCAGGACCATCGCCCCAGGGATTTTACACGGCGGCCGTAGTTCACCAACGAACACAGGTTCACGGGCTCTCCTTTCAGGCTTCCAATTCCGCGCACGCAGAGGAGGCAGCCATTGCGCTAGCCGCTGCAGATCCCAACTCTAGCTTAATCATTACAAATTCGCGTCACGCCTAACGGGTTACTTGGTAGGCAAAGTATCATCTCTCGCCTACCACAAAGCGAGCAGTAGCTGATGCCTACCGTAGCTGCAAACTCACCATCTGGGCTCCTGACCACCATGGTGCGAGAGGTAATGAGGCCGTTGACGCGGCCGCCCGCTCTTTTGCCCACCAAACACCTCACCCCAGCTATTTTGGCTCAGACGTACCCAACAGCTCTGGATAAAAAATTCTTGAGCGGGACACCGTTCATGAACGCAATTTTTTCATATAATGAAAGATTTCACTATAACAATCAATATGTCCGCAGAGCACTAGACGGCAGTCTTGCATTTTTTTAAGCGAAAGCTTTACTGGCCTAGTGGCGCCTATTTCGCCGTGGGCTGCAGTTTGACCTTCATTTTACCGCAGCGATGCCGCCGTCGCTACCACCGGCTTGGCGTATATATGCGCTCTCCGCAGCTGTGTCGCCGCCTGACTGCGTGAATAGCCGCGCTCCTGGCTAAGAGCGCCGCGCTGGCCTATTCAGTGCGAGCTTGTTCATGCATGAGGGCGTGGCCAGACCATCCTCTCTGAGCGTTGCTCGGGAGCTGGAGGCTTTGAGCCTTCGTCGGAGAGCGGCGTCTGACCACCCCACGAATATCGCACCGCGAGCTGCTTCACTGGAGAGGGTCCGGAACGTCAAGCGCGCGGAGCTATAGCGTCAGAGACTGAGGAACAGCGTGCTCGAGCACAGGGGCGTGCGAGCACAGACGCCATGGAGGAGAATGCCGAGGAGCCTGCGTGCAGTGCACGCACGCAGTACTATCAGAACCAGGCAGAGTCTGATCATTCAGTCGACCAAAAAAGCCGTGCACAAGCCACGGAAAACAAGAATGAAGCTCGAAAAGCTAAAAGAGGTGCCGAAACGCCGGAACAGCAAACATAAAGTGAAATCACAGCTCAACGACTGTGTCAACAATACTTCTGCAACTGTGATTAACCAAGCTTAACCACTGCATAATTAAAGTTTTCGCTTGTATATCCAGGCTTAGCCACAGCTTAAGCCACAGCCATTTTTCTATTAACGTTTTTGCTATCGTCAATATCATTCCCCATTGGTTTTCTATGGCACTAGTAACGGTTCTATGCAATCGAAAGAAGCAGTTTAATGGGAAGGTTTTGGTAGATATCAGAAAAGTGGATCATTACGTTCAATATTTCCATGACAGTATCTTACAAATATTCCCATTTTCAAAATTTTTGTCCGAGAATGTTGGAAATGGAATGTTAGGCAACCGTTTTTGCGGTTCAGTGAAATTCTTAACGACTACTGCGAGTGTCACCGCTTGCTCCCGGTTCCCGTAAGGGGGCTGAGCAAGGCTGACGAATGCATACTGAAAAGATTGCAGACCAAAAACCTAATGTATCCCGCGATCGCCAAACACTTCGATCCTCAATTCGACGGGCGGCGTCCACACGTGGGGAAGCTTGCGATAACTTCCACATGGTGTGGACATGTCAGAAGAATGCTTCCCTCCCCACTTTTCCTTCCCCACTAGAGAGGCATGAGTGGCGGCCCTATCCAACTGCTCGGGACGGAAGTCTCAAAGGGCTGTAGGCCAACGGACGCGGGTAGCGGCTTCCCGGACTGGGAATGTTTCTCATGTAAAGGCCCATTTTCGGGCTACAAACTCTCAAAACTGAATATACGTTTTTCACCGCTACCACCAACCCCCTTGGGGGCTAGAGCACCTCACCAGCTTGGAAGACTGGGAGACCCTTCTAGGCTGTGAGGACCCTGTCCTGAAGAAGACTCCCGCGGATTTGGCTGCCGACGTCATGGACCTCAGGAGTATGCATGTTTGCAAGTGTAGTGGAGCCTCGCGGGGCATAGGGGCCTGCGTGCCCCGAATTCCTCCGTGTCAGTAAACGTTTTACGGCGATACCACTATTCCAGATGTACCAACCCAGAGCAAGAATCATGTTTTGTGCACTGGCTCGTCCACCCCTAGCAAGAGTCTTGTCTTGTGATCCGAACTAAAGCTAGCTTGCCCCAGTTACTCGGATAAGCTCGGGTTCGTTCGAAGGAGCGTCGCGCAAGCTGCAGCCAATCGGAGGAAGCTCTGGTAAGTTCGGCGGAGCGTCGCATCAGCTGTAGCCAATGGAAGGCAGGTGGCAGTTCACTTATTGATTAGGTCGCGAGAGGTTGCTCGGGGAGATCCACATGGGTCGCACAATCCCTACCAGCGGCTGTTGATTGGAAACAGCCACCTGTCAGTGCAGTGATGCATCGCTTAACCGCTGCGTCACTGCGCTGGTAGTGGTACGAGAACTCGCGGCAATGTTAATTACAGAGTGATCAATTCTGCATATATGGGCTTTAACCCACTAAACGCCCTTAAGGCGGAGCTTGAGTGTACCCGGCTTTAACACGTGTACTCGGTTTAATCAATTCTTTACTCCTCCTCCTCACACACTTTTGCTGCTCGTTTCCTCAGAAACTATATGCTCTTTGTCCATCGCCCCCCCCCCCCCATCAACTCATTCATTTTCAGTATGCTATACCGCCGCGGTGGCAAAGTGGTTAGAGTGTTTCGGCAGCTGAGCCCGAGGATTCCAGTTCTCTATGTGAGCGGCATTCGCGTTTTGATGGAGGCGAACGTGCAAGAGGCTGGTATACTATGCTAAGTAAGCGCACGATAAAGAATAGAAAATGGTCGAAATTACTGTGGACGCTTCGGCTGGGGCCGGTTACTTTGCCTCCTAATTTCACTCACTCATTCATCCCTTGCCTCGTGGCGCAATTTAATTGTCTGCCAAGAAGTGTGCTAGTTTGTGCAGTTTTCTTAACTCAAAACCACCGTTATTTTGGAGAGTGCCAAAATGGTTGCCCTAAAGCCTAAGCAGCTGCACAGCATCCATCTATAAGCAAAACCTGCGCGTTGACATGTCTGTCGCACACATCTATGGACTCAGCGGACTACGTACAGTGGGATGCGCGCTCTGTGAGGTCAGTGCAAGTGAAGACCCGCTCTTCTGCTCGACAGAGCGGCACTGATTGACAAGTTTTTAATATGTGTCATGCTTACAAATTTTTAAAGCCACATGAGAAAACAGCTTTTCTAGGAAGGGAAATGGCGATTATCTATCTCCTTAACCGTGCAGGCACCTGAACCGCGCCGTAAGGGAAGAAGGGAGCGAGAGAAGAAAGGAAGAAAGAGGTGCCGTAGTGGAGGGCTCCGGAATAATTTCGACCACCTGGCGATTTTTAACGTGCACTGACATCGTAGAAGACGCGGGCGCCTTTTGCGTTTCGTCTCCATCGAAACGCGGCCGCCGCGGTACGGTTCGAACCCGGAAACTGCGGCTCACCAACTGAGCGTCCTAATTACTGAGCCATCGGAGCGGGAAATGATTAAGCTTCGACGTTCCAGACTCAGCGCAACCAGGGCGCACGTGCACAAAAGTACGCAAGAGTCTCGGATGAAAGGAGCAATTACCATGGCTGAAGGGAGCCACGGCAAACCCACCATGCGTCTTAAACATGCGGCAGCGGCAAAACGATAGCGTCTCGGCATATAACTTACTGCGTTAGCAGTATAGTCCTCTCTCGACATTGAATCCATGGTTTTTCTGTCTGTCTCATATGTATGTATGTATGTATGTATGTATGTATGTATGTATGTATGTATGTATGTATGTATGTATGTATGTATGTATGTATGTATGTATGTATGTATGTATGTATGTATGTATGTATGTATGTATGTATGTATGTACGTACGTACGTACGTACGTGCGTGCGTGCGTGCGTGCGTGCGTGTGTATGTATGTATGTATGTATGTATGTATGTATGTATGTATGTATGTATGTATGTATGTATGTATGTATGTATGTATGTATGTATGTATGTATGTATGTATGTATGTATGTACGTATGTATGTATGTGTTTTTGTGTGAAACATTCACCCTCCGGTATTTGTGCGCCTTCGTGCACCCACCGGTAAAAAATATCTTTCATGCACGAGAGTCCAACGTAAACCCGCCTCCATCGTCCAACAGCTCCACCCACCCACTTTCAGCTTGCATGTGCCCTCCATTCATCTGGACCCTCTGTAAGCCTGCAGACACAACAAGCCCTCGCAGCGCCTGCTCGGAGACGGCAAAATCAAATTTACAGAGCCAATTAAAAGGCGATCTCTGTATGCGAAATGTACAACTAGTACTCCTAAAGCATGCCTGTCGCATCACATGAAATGACTGCATATGTAATTTTAGAGCGCTACCTATCTATGTGAAGGTTGCCGGTAAAGTTTTAGTACTGCCCGTAGCCTACGGCTAACCGCAGAAAACGGAGCCTCACAAGCTACGGAAAAAATGCAGACATTACGAGAAAGGAGATGTTCTCAGGCTCTCAAGAATGTATGTATGGTTTCCAGTTTCCCCTCGTCGCTCGCTGCTGTAGAAACCGAGCGTCAGTGGCATGGATGGACGGCTTGAGGAGAAGCTAAGACCAGGATCAAAAGCGTAAGCGAGCTGCTCCAGGCCGCAAGAGTGAAGAGGCCGCACGAACATCGCTGTCACCCAAGAGCCGAGAAAAGAAGAGGCAGGCCGCGGCCGCTCTTATAAAGCACCAAGACCCGACAGAGCGTCACGGAGAACCAGGAGCCACACGACAGTGATTTTGAGATCCTCAGGGTCAAACCTGACGCGCAGCAGCGGCTTGCCATTGAAGCTAGGACACAGAGGTGCGTTAACGAGAGGCAAATGCTGCTGGAGTGTGACTCGAGCTTTCGACAGAGAAACCTGCATCGATCTAGTATTCAGACGGGGCGCTCAGTATCCATGACATAACCAACTTGTCAAATCACTTCTCGGATGATGATGATGATCATCATCATAATCAGCCTGGCTACGTCCCCAGCAGAAAAAAAGCCTCTCCCGTATCCCTCCTATTAAACTTCTGCTGTGCCAGCGGCGGCCACCGTATCCCCGCAAACTTTTTTACCTCATCCGCACACCTAACATTCTGCCGCCCCCTGCTACGCTTGCCTTCTCTTGGAATCCACTCAGTTACCCATAACGACCATCGGCTGTCTTGCTTTAGCAATACATGGCTTGCCCAAGCGCATTTCTTATGGCCTATATGGTCTATTCTTTGCAAAAACGTGCCTGATCATTTGGTTAATTGAAATCAGTGATTGTCCTGACTATATTAGAGAATACCTTAGTAAACACCCCGTACGCAACGAAGAGCAAGCTAGTCGGTCTGTAATTTTCAAGTCCTTGACATTATCTTTCTTGTGGATTAAGATTATGTTAGCGTTCTTCCAAGCTTCCGGTACATTCGAGGTCATAAGTCATTTCGCACACAAGATGGCTGTTTTTTAGAGCACAATCTCCTCACTATCCTTCAACAGATCTGCTGTTACCTGATCTTAACCAGCTGTTTTCCCCCTTTTCATTGCTTCTAAAGCATTCTTTACTCCTTCTTTCGTTACTGGTGGGACGTACCATTGCTATGCGCTACTTGGCCTGTCACTACACTACTGGCTCGGATGATAAAGCCGTGATTACCAATATTGACAATGCATGAGTGGTATTGAAGTTGGATGAATGGGTCTGAACCGTAATTGTGGCTCCATATAGCTAGTATTTATAATAGGCATTATCGCGTGTGCCATCGTCATTGATTTTTCTGTATGGGAGATTGCGTGCGCCGTCAGCAGCTGCATATGGCAAGATACGGTATCAAAAGGTTTGAAGACAAATTTTTTAACACGCCAACAGAATGCAGTTGAAGCCTGCACGCACAGTCACTGCAAGCAACGACTTTCATTCGTCAGTGTGCCAAAACACACTGTCTTGCGCAGATCACGAGGTTTGAAACTGTTGCTATTCTGACCACGCGCGTTACCATGTCTACCGTTTCAACATTAACACCATGTGAGAACAAAGAGCGAACGTGAAATTCTGTGTGAAACTAGGCAGAGCTGCCATAGCGACGATTGGCTTGATTCAGATGCTTACGGCGATGCCGCAGTGAGTCGTGAAAGGTGTTTTCAGTGGCACGGGCGGTTCAAGAGCGGCAGAACATTTCTGGAATACGACTACATGTGCGGAAGACCTTCAACGAGCTCAACCCCCGAAAACGTCGAAACCATTCGGCAACTTGTGCGTTAGGTTCTTCGGAGAACAATGCATAACGTTGATGCCACTATCGGCGTGTCATGTGAAACACTCCAGGCAATTTTAAGGCGGGATTGGAACATGTGGCGTGTTACTGGCAGAGTTCATCCCCCGGGTGCTGACACCGGAGCAGAAGGAACACCACGTCGAAGCCTCAAAAGAACTTCGTCAGCGTTCCGGTGGCGACAAGTCTTTCATGTCGCGGATCGTTACTGGTGATAAGACATGAGTTTACTGGTACGACCCTGAGACAAAGCAATAGTCTCCACAGTGGAAGAGCCCACAATATCTGCGATCGAAAAGGGCAAGGCAGGTGTGCAGCCAGATCAAGTGCATGCTCATTGTCTTTTCGACATTGGCGGAATTGTGCATCAAAAACTTGTTCACGCGGCCCGATGGTCAATAGAGGGTCCTACTGCCAGGTTTTAAAGCGTCTGAGATGGAAAAATAGGCGGAAGCGACCGGATCTGTGGCGTGCGAAAATCTGGATGCTCCACAATGACTACGCATCCTGCCAGCGAGCTCTCCTCACACGTGAGTTCATCTGCTGAAACAACATCATGTCCCTTCCACACTTATCCTACTCGCCATATTTAGCTTCTGCGCACTTCGCCCGCTTCCTAATGATGAAGATCAATCTCAATGGTGATCGTTTTCACACTATTGCGCATATCCAGCGCGAATCGCCCGAAGCGCATCGCGCGCTTCGAAAAGAATAGTTCGAGGATGCATACCAAGCAGAAACGCTGGGCCTGCTATATTGCTGTGCAAGGGTGGCGTTTCAACTTAACACTGTGCAAACATATAGATAAAGTCCTTCCTTGCAAACAAAGCTAGCCTCAAATTTTGTTAAAAGCAAATTCATATGTCGGTGCAGATAAAATCTATCTCCAAAGTGCTATGGTTTAGAGGTAACAAAGGTAATGTGAATGTATTCGAAGCATACTACTGAACCTTTTCTTGAGCCTCTAGTATAGATTTATGGAATATACACTACATGTGATACGCCCGTATGCTTTTCATATGTATTCCAAAGGGCCTTCACAAACTTTCCATACAAGACCTATATGACTGTCGTACGGTCTTCACGATGTCATAACGAGTCCGCATGTTTCCAAATGCGCTCTCAATGTAGTTCATATCAGTTCTGTATGTTCCATATGGCTTCCACATGCACACGATTCGGCATCCATATTCATTGGAAGCCGATGTACCTAGAGTCTGTGTCTCCACAGCTCAGGGATGCGAAGCCGCTCCTCCAGTGTGCACACATGTTGAATGTGTAGGCGCTCTATACAGATAAATGCGCAGAATACCATTCCGCGAATATCAGAAAAGAAAATGAGCATGCACTTGATCCGCCAGCATACCTGCCTTGCCGTATGGACTCCACAAGGCTACTCGACAATAAACTATATTCACACTATGAATCAGGTGATATAGAAATGTGTAGAATGTAACCAACCTCTATATATAGCCTTCTTAGATTACCGGAAAGCGAAAGAAGGATCTAGAAACTTGGGTGGCACGTTTGTCAGCAATCATCTGCATTTACTGCCGTATATTGAAAACAAATACTTCGAAATTTTCAGTCTAAAAGTTTGGTTTGGTTAATGAGGGTTTAACCTCCCAAAGCGACTCGGGCTATGACAGACGCCGTAGTGAAGCGCTTCGGAAATTTCGACCACCTGGGGTTTTTTATCATGCACTGACATCGCACGGCAGACGGGCCTCTAGAATTTCGCCTACATCGAAATTCGACCGCCGCGGTCGGGATTGAACCTGCATCTTTCGGGCCAGTAGCCTCGCGCCATGACCACTGAGCTACCGCGGCGGCTCAGTTTAATAGTTTAAAAATGTCAAGTTTTCGACGCATAATTCCGCGAATGTAGAAAAAGACAATGACCTTGCACTTCATCCGGCCGCATATCTGCCTTGCCATATGGACTCCACATGAGCCATATGCAAACCATATAGAATTATGGGACTTGTAACACGCAATACCTCACTAGGGTTTGCAATATAAACGCCATGCGTGGATTGGTGGCCTAAAAGCAGGGAAGTGAGCAAAAGACAAGTTCGGGATGCTCGCATGGACCATGTACAGAGAGCAGCTCGCTTTACGCAGTACACGTGCCACTACTAGAAAATCCCCATCTCTTGCCTTCTATGCCGCTTACCACTTCGTAGCTCGTTGGTTCATCCAAGGTGTCCAGTGATGTGCGGCACAGAGTTGGCAACTGCAAAACCAAAAAGTAATAAAAAAAGGACGCTGTGAACAGAGCACACATTGCAGTGGGTCATTGTACGGAGGCAGATACGTACTTACTCGATAGCGACGGTTGCGAAATAAGTTTGCAGTAGAAAAAGGTTAAGGAATTAACATTTTTCAGCCATTTGGGCAATTGGGTTTCGGAAATGCGTGAAAGCTTTGTTAAAAGGCAAGAAGAATGCGCGATCCTCTTGTATTTATATTATGACCATCAGCCACTGTGGAAGTGAAGGAGTGGTCGAATATGCTTTTTTAAAGTTAGCAGAAATTGCGTCAGAAAGATTTGTTCTCAACATGTGCGGCACTACAGCAAAGAAATGCTCGTTTCTGTAGCCATTACTGCAGCTAGTTGAGTGCAGCATATAGAGTTAATGCCGTTTCAACCCGTTTTCAAATACTCAATCTTGCCACTGCGTGTCCCCACGCCCAACAATCAATAACCACGCAACCACGCACGCACGTGCACCAATAAACCCAAGCGATTAAAGGCATTCCCAATATTTTTTTGTATCACTACTTCTTTTGGGTGAGATTTATTTACAGTTGTGTGGCATATTTCACTGTGGAAGTGAAGGAGTGGTCAAATATGCTTTTTGAAAGTTAGCAGAAAATGCGCCAAAAAGATTTGTGCTCAACATGTGCTGCACTACAACAAAGAAATACTCGTTTCTGCAGCCATTACTACAGCTAGTTGAGTGCAGCATATAGAGTTAATGCCGTTTCAACCCCTTTTCAATTACTCAATCTTGCGACGCCGTGAGTTTGTTGCGCATCAGAATGTTAAGCGATTCCTATCAATGTGTTCTTAACACTATCTTGCGATACTCGATGGTCGCTTCACATTTGAAAGTGATATCCAAGAAAGCTGGATTTGCATCCACCAACATGGTTGCCGTGCCACAAGCGGGTATTCACGCACCACGCGCTTTAGTGTTATTGCAACATTACGCGCGTCCCCTCAGTTTGAGCTCACTACCAGCTCCACTGTCAGTTCCCCAACTAAGCATCGTGTCCGGGGACCCCCTTCGTCACCGCGCCACGGCGCTCCTCTGCGCCTCGCCTGACTAAGTGGTTTCCATTGGGCGAACAGGAGCACTTTTAACTGCGCTCAAAGTGCTCTCGCTAGTTCCAGCGCCTACCAGTGGTCGCAGGAGCGTTGTGTTCCTTTGGCTGAGGAGGAGTGCTTTTGCGGCGCCGAGAGCAGCCGAGAGCAGTTCTGGGTGCTCCGTCGTCAGCGGCGGAGTAACAGGGGAACGGAGGAAGTCACGTGACCTTTTTGACGTCACTTCTGGTTTTATGTTTGGGAAGGCCGAGGAGAAATGGCGGAAAGCAATAGCGGTGACAGTAGGCCGGTGCCGACAAACGTAATGTCAGTAGCTAAGCGCCGCCGTCTCGACGAGGAGTTGTTAATGCTGTTTGATGAAGACAGCAGCTGCAGCGTCGACTCAGACACAAGCTCGTCTTCGGACAGCAGCAGCAGCAGCAGCGATGACGACGATTTGGCGTTGTACGAGGAGATGTTCCAGCAGCTGTTTACCCCGCCGGAGAAGCGACCTAAGGTCGAGTCGTATCTGGAAAAGACAGTTGCCGCGTATTCTGACGAAGAGGTGAGACCTTGTATCCCATTTAAAACGGGCGATCAATAAGTTACCTGCGTTTGTTTCTTTTTTTACTCACCAGTTTCGCAGGAACTTCCGATTGTCGCGGTCGGTTGCAAATGCTCTTGCAGCCGAGTTCGCGAAATCGCCACACTATCCCTCAAGGACCGATCGCGGAGGCCTGCCCCCAAAGTCGCCTCAAGAGCATGTGCTCTCCTTTTTGTGGTAAGATATTGCAATTTTTTAGTAGCAAAGAAAAAGGAGCTGTTATTTAAGATGACTGATTGAAGAAATTTAGGAGCAAAAAAGTCTCGGCGCATCTAACCGGGTGCGAAGCCTGAAATTGAATGCAGTAATACGTCGCGTGATGGAGAGTTTAGCAATCGATTTCTCGCTAAATGCTTATACTGCCTGAAAATTGCTTTTAAATTTCACTGCTCTTCCGCAAGCGCCAGGCTCAACTGATCGCATTCTTCCCAAGTGCGAATTTAAATGTATGGGATCACAAATTCGACTTGCGCAGTTTTTTATTATTTCTGTTCTTGCCTGTGCTTCCGTTGTGACATTCAGTGGGAAAATATCGTATGGCAGTACCAAATGTGCCTGATGAACACGTGAAGCTTGTTCAGACAACTGGGCAGATGTGGATTTTTTTCTTTACGTCGCTGCAATGCTTGATGGTTAGATAAGATGCCAGTTTCACGATTTCGTGTTCTTATAAAATTGTAGCATTTTTTTTTGCAGGTACGCTGCCAACAAATCCTGCATACGGGATGTTGCAGGGCGCTTTGAGCTCGGAGAAAGCACGCATCACAAGATGATGTACCGCGTCATGGCGTTTCTTCTCGACATCGCCCCACGCATCGTGACCTTCCCAGATGACTTGGAGAAGCTTGCCGATGAGTTTGAGCAGGTAATGAAAAAAAAATGTTCTACTTTCAGTTTGTACTGTGCGTAGGAGTTGCACTAGTGTAGACAGTTGGGCTTGTTAGTGTGAGATCATCTCAAAAACCAGCTGTTACAACACATGAAGGAAAGAAGGCCTTTGTCCTGTCGCCTTCTTTCCTTCATGTGTTGTATGGGCTGGTTTTCAAGATCATAGGAGTCGCCCTTAATCAAAACAGCATTTCACTTGCCATGTATATTACCCTTCAAAGAAAGCTGTGTGCTTTTTTCTTCACGAAACACATATAACTTATAATAAATATAGTATATACAGGATACCCTTGAATTTAGTTTAAACTGTAAACTTGTGACAGGCAGTGTCGTCTCATCATTTCTGCTGTAAGCTGCATGAAGACGTTGAAGAGCTTGCGAAAGCAATGTTTTCAGTTCGATCACTTCAAAGAGTTGTTAAGGTCTTACTTTCATGTACAAGCTTATATTCTGATAGGTTTGAAGAGTTTGAGCACGACTTCACTTACTACTTCGTTAGGTCTTCTGTGAAAATTTTTACATTTATTTTTTCTCAACTTTTAGATTTCAGGGTTTCCATACACTATTGGCTGCATCGACGGGAGCTATATTCCTGTTAGGTGCCCTGCTGGCAAGGTGCGCTCAGTCTACGTAAACAGGCACCATTATCCATCCTTGACGCTGCAGGGAATATGTGATAACCGCAAGAGGTTTCTTGATGCCAGCACTGGTGCACCTAGCAAAATCCACGACTCCAGGATCTTCCGACTTTCAAATGTTTCAAAGAGACTGCCTCAGCTCTGCGCCGGAAAATATCAAATTCTTGGGGACGCTGCCTACCCATCTCGAGAGTTTTTGATAACGCCCATCCGAGACTATGGAAGCCTTGATGCCTCTGACAAGGCCTTCAACACCAAACTTTCGTCTACCCGAGTGCTCATTGAAAATGCTTTTGGGGAATTGAAGGTTAGGTTCAGGCAGCTACAGCGTTTGGACCTCATGACAGTAGACAACATGTCGAAATTTATACTCTCGTGTTGTGTCCTCCACAACATCTGCATTGACAATGGGGACTCACCTGGTAGCCTACTTCAGGACATGCGTCTCTGCTCCCAGGATAAAAGTGATCAAACCCCTTCTGCAGTTGAAGTTCACAGTGGCACCTCTAGAGAAGAGAGCCTCTTGCGGGCACTTGCAGAAGTCAAACGAGAAAAAATCAAGGCCAAGATGGGACTAAAAACGAGGCAGCCACAAGATCTGCCATAATGCAAGCAAGCACAGTGCTAAACGTGAAATAAAAGTTGAGGCAATACTTAAACAAGCCTTGTTTTGGCCGTGCACAGGAGGTGTATGAAATAAACAGTCATCAAAACATGTTCATTCGAAGTGCACTGTCTTTATTGCCTGAGCCCCAGGGCCTCGCGGATGAGCTGAAGTTTGTCTTCGTGCATCTTGCGACGTTCCTGGCGTTCTTGAGTGCGCTCAGCTCGCCGCTCAGCACGCCTCTTCTCCTTTTCATTTTCCCGTTCTTCCCTGCAAGCCATTCGCTCTGCACTAATAGCCCGCATTTGGTCAAAAAAAAAATTGCATCTGTTGCATACGACTGGTGCTAGCGCGGAATTCCCTTTTCTTGACTTCTGCCGACCCTTTTGTGCTGTCCCCACTTTCTGAACTGTTCGTCGCAATACTGGAGCTCTCAAGTAGAGGTGAGGGCGGATCAGCTGAACTGTCAGCGCTTGATGATGCCGATGGCTTGTAGGTCACTCCAAAAGAGTCCCTTTGAACCTCTGGTTCAAGACTGTCATCTATGCTCTGAATTTTTCTCATTTCATCGTCAAATGGGACACGACAAGGTGAAGCACCTGATTTGTTATTGTTATCACTTGCCTTTTTCTTCTGCCTCATCACCGTTTTGTAACGATTTTCACATTGCTGTGGCGTTTTGTGGCATCCAAGCACAGTGGCCAAATCCTGGGAAACCTGTTTAAAAAGCATCTTCTTGTTCTTAAACTTTTTGAAAGGGCCAACCTGAGGAAAGTATTTGTAATAGTAATCTAACATAAGTTTAGTTTCTCCTGGTGTCCACTCAGGAGCTGAAATAAAGAGAAGGCCAGTTTACTAAAAGCGTAAAATGTTTTAAGCAGTGCAGTTGGCACAAGCTCACCTCCACCGCCTCTTTTCACTCCTGGCGCTGGCTGCAGTCCCCTCTCGCCGGCATCGGACCCAGCGGTGTTCTCTGCACGTGAACATACAATCATGGGCGTCCGGAAGAGGGGCGGTGCCCCCCCCCCCCCCGCCCCCTCGGGAATTACGGATATCATTCATGCACTAGTAGAAAACAAATACACAGCTCTTGATTAGCAATCTTAGGTGATATTAAGTTATCAGATTTTGCTTATTGATTTCAATTCTTTGTTAATTAATAAATTCTAATGTTTGTTCTCCAAGCCTAGAACTAATTTGCTGCTTCTAATTTTTGTTTCATGTGCGCAGTTTAGACCACAAATAGTTCCTTTTTGGTGCTAACCTACTGCCTCCCCCATACCCGGCCATCGGGTGCACCCCCCTGCGAAAACTCTGCCAAGCACCTCCTTTCTGCGCCGCAACGTAACCACAAAAATTTGTCAGTTGGCCCACCCGCATAATTAGATGAAGGCAAACAAGTGAATTACTATCGCACCTTGGTTAATAACGTATTTAGTCAAACAGGCATACACAGCAATCTGGGCGCATCGACAGATAAAAGGGGCAATAAACTGCATAAGAAGGTTTGACAGTATAGCGAGAAAGTGCGGCGCCGTTCTCGTCCGTCGTTGCGTCACGCCGCGACGCCCCCGTTATCCGAAATAGTCCATTCGGCGCGAGAAACTGTGAGCAATGAAAGAAATGGACGAAAACAATCGTCAGATATGGCCCCATGCATAGTAGTTATTGTCACTTACCGTCGGGTCTCTCTTCAATGTTCTCACGAGAGGCCAAGGCATCGATGGCAGCTGTGGTGAACACAAAGAAAGCGCTGGTATTAGCGCTGTTATGTTTCGCAGCCAATTTTTAGGATAGACGACGCTTACCTGGTGTAGCAGTTAGCGGTGAAGCATTTACCATGGCCATGAACAGCCGCTGCGCTTCTGCACCCATCGCAAGCTAAAGACGGCGACAGACACAAAACTGGCACGGATTGTTGACTGCCGCGAGCGCGCGACGGGATGCAGACAGCGCGAGCGCGGGAAAAAGTTTGGTCACATGACACTTGACGTCACGCGCTCTCCCGTGCTGCTCTGCTCTCGGGGCAGCGTGCATGTTCCATTCGCGAGACGAGGACCCGCGTACCCTCTGCTCTCGTGCACTACTCCAGCTGCTCGCTGCTCTCGCTCCTGTTCGCCCAATGGAAACCGGCATAAGAACAGCGCAAACACGAATGAGCTCTACCATACACACATACAAGAGAGAAATACTGCCGCCACGCCAACTTGTCGCATGCAATTCTCAATGGTCTCTGTCCCTCGGATCTGGCCACATGCGCCAATGTAGACGTTTTTGCTGAGGCTAATGTGATTATCACGTGACAGACGCCTACGCTGCAGATCTCTTTCCGTTCTGCTAGTCAGAGGTGCTTCACTTTGCCCTCCCACACTGAAATTCATTCGCGGCCTTCTCGTTCTCGTACAACTACTTTGCTGCGTATCTTCAAATTCGTGGAAATTTAAACCCTTCACAACGGCGAAAGCTGATTAACTGCGCAGTCTAGGACTTCCGTGATGAGTGATTGATTTTTTGGCTCCATTTTATTGTATGGACGCTTTAAGGTCAGATTAGAAAACAAACTTGACCGAAAAGGTATCATAGCGAGAAATGCAACATAAAATAGCCTTCAGTGTTGTATGTGTTGCGTTGGACAAGCGAATTTTTTGCCGTTACAAGTCAGGCTAAATGTAGGGGAGTAGGATTGAAAAAAATTGGCAAGAACAAAGACCTTGCACCTGGCGCCAACCCAGCGTTTATTGGAGGCCAGTGTAGTTGCCCTTTCTTCTGAAGAGGACTTAATGCCTTCGAGACATCACACATCTAGAATCAAACTGAAAAAGTGAAGAACACTGCGCTGACTTACGACAAAGGGCTTTATTGCTCGCACGCAATAAATACGCGAAAAGGAGCACAATCAGCAGATAGAACAGCAGCAGTGATGATTGTCAAAAAAGCTTTTGTTGTTGTGTCCTTTTTGACAATCATCAATGCTGCTATCCTATTTGTTGATTGTGCTTCTTTTCGCCTATTTATTGCGTGCGAGCAATAAAGCCTTTTATTCGTAAGTCAGCGCTGTGTTTGTCTCTTTCTTAGTCCCGTCCTTCGTGCGCTGTGCCTTCAGTTTGAACCCTATACTGACTGGCCAAGACTAATACCTTATTGCAATACCAACCTAGAAAATTGCAGAAAGCTTTTGGAGGTCAAAGTTCACGTATTGATAGCCGCAGACCATTTTAATTTTGTTAGGAATGTACACATGTAAACAAAAACCCTTGGCTGATCGCTGCCATGGGTACACAGAATATCGATTGAAGAAAATGTGGATTGAAAATAGGGCACGGACCGCGAGGTCAGCGCAGGCAACCGGAAAAGAAAGTAGAAGACTACAGTGCACACGAGATTGCAGTGCGTGGACGGGGCGCAGGATTACATCGCTGCTGTAGAGGTCAACGTCGCCACAAGCTTTTAGAGTGCTCGGGACCAAGAAAGCGGTAAGCAGTGAGTGCGTGGCGTGTTCGACGCTCAGGACCCCTGAGCTTTGTGCTCAATTTTCGTCGCAGTAGCATTTTCGCGGGAACTACCATGCCGTCGATTTAGCAGGCCTTCAATATTTCAGACTTACGTTTGCTGCACATATAAAAGCGGAAAGTGTTGCGCGTTGGTACCGTGACGATTGTGGCGAAAGCGGTTGCCACCTGACAGACCACTCCAATTTGGTTTGAGCGGTTACAAACACAGGCGCGGTCGTGAAGCCTGTTCGCCAGCTGATGCCGGCACAGTTGTATGGCCTTACATGTCACTGTACATGCGGGTTCGATCCCGACTGCGGAGGTCGAATTTCTATGGAATCAAAATCGTAGAGGCCCGTGTACTCTACGATATCAGTGAACGTTAATGAACCCCAGGTGGTCGAAATTTCCGGAGCCCTTCACTACGGCATCCGTCATTTCCTGAGTCGCTTGGGGACGTTAAGCCCCAGAAGCCAAAATCAACCATTCAGTCTGACAGGGATCTCAGGACTAGACTTTTGGGATATATCGCCAAACAGAAAGCGTGGACAACTGTGGTGTGTGGGCAGCACTCGGCGAATGGACGCTTGAAAATACACCATATTTACAAAAACTAGAAGCATTTACTGGATAAGGGTAGGCAATTCGAATGCGAGAAATACCGACATAAAGCAGCACCGTGTTGAGCAGTTTTTAATTCGGCACTCTGTTTTGAAGTTGCGTACTGCATTGATGAATCTGTACTACTTTCATTACGACATCAATATATGCCGGTTCATTTTGTTCAAAGGTGAACGCGACTTTTCGTTAGATAGCATGAGGAGGGTAAATGATGTTCTATGTCTTTCAGACCTATAACTTCGAGTATCGCAGTTAAGGAATACGAATATCATGAATGTGAGATTGCCGCAATTGAGAATGTTCTAGTAGCACAGTTCGGACACTGTACACGCAGCACAATGTGTTGTATAAAAATCGAAGATTATATTAACAACAAGACCATGAATCTTTGTGTTCACCTTGTCGACTTCAGTACGTTTCCTTCCACAACATGCAGCACGCCTACCATATACACGCTTCAGCGGTATGCCAACCTGCGCAGCAGGCCTATATTTTGGCAACGCTCATTGTCTAGGACTAATTATTCGCTTAGTTTTTATGTACCGCAAGACATGACCTATCGAATACTATCACGAGGAACATAATAAGCACTTGACTGCATGTGCGTATGGTGGCACTGAAGGTCTATGCGAAATCTCTTTGATTAAATTGGCAAAAAATGTTTTTTGGGCAAAGGAAATGACGTATCTGTCTCATATATTAGCGGACACCTGAACTGCGCCGTAAGTAAAGGGATAAAAGAGAGTGAAAGAAAAAAGAAAGAGGTGTCGTAGCAAAGGGTTCCGGAGAAATTTCGACCACCTATGGATTTTTCACGTGCACTGACATCGCACAGCACACGGGCGCCTTAGCGTTGAAAAAAAAATTAAATTTGGTTTTGGGGAAGGTAATGACGCAGTATCTTTCTCACATATCGGCGGACACCTGAACCGCGCCGTAAGGGAAGGAAAAAAGGAGGGAGTGAAAGAAGAAAAGAAGAAAGAGGTGCCGTAGCGAAGGGCTCCGGAATAATTTTGACCACCTGGGGATTAGTGTGTTTTTTTAGGAAAGAAAATGAAGCAGTAACTGTCTTACTTCTTCGTCCACACCTCGTTCACGCCTTGAGAGAAGGGAGGAAGGTGGGAGGGAAAGAAGGGAAAGAGAGAAAGAGGTGCTGTAGTGGAAGGCTCCGGAATAATTTCGGCCTCTTGGTGGTCTTAAAGGTGCACTGACATCGCACAGCACACGGGTGCCATTAGCGTTTCGTCTCCATCGAAACGTGGTAGCCGCGGTCGGGTTCGAATCTGGGTGCTTCTTTGAGAAAAAGGCCTGCTGCATTTAGGAATAGTCTGGAGAATATGGTGCAAACATACGGGCTAGCCGGTAATCGTTCATAATGCGCTCGAGAAAAGATCGCGACAAAAAGGCTGATCACAGAGACAAAAGGAAGACAGCACAAATTCCACCTTGTCAATTGCTTGTCACTTGGTTCCACCTTTTGGTAGCGTTGTTTTCAAGCATACGTTATGGAACGTAGTACTTGCATGAGCATACCCCGTTGTACAGGTTTAAATCGCTAGCTGGGCTAGTAAGCGGATGTTCATGACGCAAGCAACCAGAGGCGCTGGTCTGGGTTTTAAATTTCCGGCCTCCTGAGTGCTCCGAGAAGGCACTTTCCGAACCGCATGCAATCTTATCCAAACATTTTAAAATGAAAAGCAACGCAGTGACTCTATAAATTGTATAAATGAAACGTCCAGTAAACAGCACGCAAAGGAGACCGCTTTCTATAAACCCTCGTTTCGTTCAGACTTCTCTTACCAGTCCCATGAGATAACTATGTTTCTTTTTTTTCCTTGATGTTTTAGGACTATGGCCTCTTTTGCCCCTGCTTCCTTCCTTCGCTTTTCTTTTCCTCTTCCTTTTGAGAGCGTTAGCTCTTATTGGCAGGTTCTTCAATTTCGCGTAGTTTTTTGCCGTTGTTTTACCTCCAGTGTGTTTATAGTATGAGGCTGACTAAGCCGCGTGCTCTTTTCTTTACTACGGCACTACATGTCGTCCTGCCCTCACAGCCACATGCTACACATTGCTAGTCTCAAGGAATAGCCGGAGACCTCACCGTCCAGAATGAAATGGTGTTCACCTGGCGGAGAGAGCACACGAGCATACAGTTTTGTACATCTTCTGTTCGTTTTAAAGCGTAAGCTTTATTGGCCGCAAGCTCGCGATTTCGCCGTGGCGGTACTCCATCGAGGCACGTGACGTCACAACGCGCGCCTCGCCGCGGAAGGTTACTGTGCTGCGCGCGCTCGCCGCGCCATCTGGCATGACGTCACATCGCGCCGCTCGCCGCCGCTGCCGTCTGGTAGGACGTGACACCGCGTTCCTCGTCGTTGCGCTCGCCTCGGCTCGCTTCCACAGCTGCGTCGCATGCGTGATAAGATGTCACAGGATTGAAAAGGAGAGCTGGCGTTGAGGCGACAGTATGGACGGCGACAATTCTGATAAGCTGGAGGAGGCCTAGAATCGACAGCGGAACGAGATGAAGATGAAACGAATCGACCAGGAAACAAACAGCGCGCCGAACGACTGGCTAAACGCCACCGTGAATATTCCGCCGCGAGACAGGCACGTTTAAAATCCCGTGTCTCGACCGCCAACAGCAGCGACAGCAGCCGGAGAAGAGACCTGAGTCCTGGAAGACCTGAGTCGATGGAGTCGAAGAGACCTGAGTCGATGGAATGCGACCAAGAGACTTCAGCGGCTGGCTCATGAAACCGAAGTACAACGTGCCGTCAGCCTAGAGAATAGGCGTAAGAGTGACGCGAACCATTCAATCCTTGAATAGCGTCGGTCCTGAAATCAAACATGGACCTACAGGTCATACTGGACGTTTATGTCTGTGCTTCATACGTTGTGGAATATGTGAACAAGGCCTACCGGGGAGTTTCACACTTGCTTTCGCTACATATATCCTGGCATAGCCGAGCTAAGCCACTGCCATTTTTTTTCTCAGCATACGTTATAAATATAGCGGTCAAGTTAGCTATAAACGCATGCTCTGTACCAGCCTCTCGTGTTCACTGCTAAGCTTCTTTTTTTAATTTTATAGGAGCCTAACAAACGCAAGAAAAAAGGAGCTATAATGCAGTCGACGGCAATGCTTCTGGAGGAGCATGACGAGGTGAGGAGACACGTCACACTGCGCTTTCTTCTTATTATTTCCAGTTCACCGGTAGTTAATATTTTCCGTGTTCCTTCACTTCACTATGTTTATTGTGTTAAATAAATGCGTTGCAGTTCTTCCAATCCACAGGTGAAAGGACGGAAACTGTTCAAGAGCCTTTACATCCGGCAATCCTGTTTTGTTTAAGGTGGCTAGTTCGAAACGAGTGGTATTAAAATAAAACTTTAAAAAACCCTCTTTGCCAGCAGCGCCTCACATTAAGATAGTCGCTGCCAGCCGTCTTGTACAGTCCCTGCGAAAACATTGGAGTCAACCTCAACCGTGGCTGGAGTATGAGTGCTGGCGAAAGAGTGGTAACATTGTTATCGTCAGCGATTTCTAGTACCGATGCTACGATAGGCGAGAAGGCATTGCCCTCTCACTCTGCCGATGGTTGTCAATGAGAGCATGTGACCGAGAGCGATATATCTCCTCACACTCCGCAGCTTTAGTACTGCCAAACGCCACCCGTAACAGCGGCGCCGCTCGACAGCACTCACGCTTAAAGTCCCTTGATAATTACCAAGGAACTTTACTCACGCCTCAGCCATGTTCGTAACGGGTGGAAAACACTCGATCGCGGCTATACATTGATCAACTGTGTGATATTAGCCGCTTTCTGACCTTGAAATATCGGGCGGCCGTTGACGACACCTAGCAACATAGAACTTTCACATTTTTGTCGTATCTGAAGGGCGTACCAGTCAGGTGCTCCTCTGTGTGGTCAAATGATAGCTCGGCGAATCGAGGACCGGGCTGTGCGATCCCTCAAACCGTCTGAAACTGCACGAAGAGTTATTTACCGGACCGAAAACTTATCCTATGCCAGCCGTACTGAAAAGAAATGTGCTGCTGAAGGAGGACGCTCCGATCTTACTTTCTAAAGGACCTTCATTCATTGTCTTCATGTAGTAGAAAAAGTTTCAGCAAATAAGTGCGAATTGTCGAACTCCTTTTGTAGTTAATGGTGTATAGCTTAAGCTTAAGTCATACATGTAGGGATGTAATTACGCAAACATGGCAGTTCAATAATAGCTCTTTGTGTCGAAAGAGTGTTTTGAGCGAATTTCGTTGGGCAAAATGGTGTGTTCCCCTCGGACCACCTGTACAAAGTGCATTGAAAGCCTCCCAGCTGCGGGTAATGGAATCGCTTACGAGAAAGCCTGCGTGCACTTTGCTTGTTAGAATCCTTTTTGGGCTGTGCGAATCGTAAAGCAAAATCACTCCTTCGCGTTCGACTTAGAAGATGAACGGGGTGATTCGGAAATGAAGTGCGCTCCTTTACGCTGTAAACAATGGGAGAAGTCGCGTGCTAGGAAGAGAAAAATGAAATGCCTCCTATTTGGCGTCTTCTGCTCGATTGCCCTTTTATCCCCCATTTATGTTTAGGCTTTACTGCTTAACTACCTCTATGTCTACTCTAGCCATGTAGACTCCCTGTATGCTCTCTATAAATCTTTTTCTTCAGGCGCAGAGCATCAACTTTCCGGGGAGCATTGCTCATGAATCATTAGTGGCCAAGATTGGCAATGAGACTAGATTGGGAGTAAAAGTATTTCCAGCTAGGAAGCTGAAAAATTTGGTGGAAAACCTTGGTTTTCTAAACTGAAATTGTGTTCAACGGGATCTTCATGATGTGCAATGCTAAATCTTTATATGTACGCAGGAAAGACCTGCCAGTGCTGTGAACCAGAGAGAACCCAGCGCGCCGGTGCGCGAAATATTTACACCGTAGACAGCAAGCAGCGTAGGATATCTAGACTTGATCGAACTAAACTCGAATGCTACTAAGGAGATGAAACAGTTTAGGAAGAAGTGACCTCTAGCTAATTTTAGCGATATATTTACATTTTTCAATCCCCAGTGTAGCCAAGCACTACTTCCGTGAATCAGTTGGTCCCTAAGCCGTCGTACAAGAGGATAATATACGTGCACTTCCGAGAACAAGTCTCGAATTTGGCGGTATTAGGTAGTGATAACGGGCTCTACGACTGACTCAGGCGAAGAAAATTTGATACACGTGATTTGACTTTAAAGGCAAGCCAAGCGCGGAGTGAAGCCAACAGAGAATCACTGATGGACACAGGCGTACGAAAAGGTGTCAAGCTCGGCTTCAGTGGGGTGTCAACGAAGACCAACATTTTCTTGGGAATGGCGACCGCCGCCCTCATATGTACCTCAATCGGTCTCTTCACGTGGACAGTTGGGAAGGTAAGCACACCCACTTTACACTCGCGTCCGGTAGGTTTATAATGCGGCAACAAATTGGTAGTCATGGATAAAATTGTTAATCTTAGTGCGTGCCCCAAACAAAAATGAAAGAAGATCTGAAAGAAAGACCACACGAAAAAACATTTTGTTAGCATCCCAGTAAATAGGAAACCCACACTTGGAAAAAAATATTCCTTAGGCATTGTCTTCAAGCATGACTTTGACTAATATACTTCCTCGTAGCTAGGAGTAAACTACGGGCGCAAAGCATTCGATGTTTGTTCGTGCTCAAAGCTGGCGGAACGAGGCTTTGGAACTTTCTTTGCGACGAGAGATGCTACCGCTGCACGGAATAGGTCCTACGTTGTTGGAGGTAACCAGAGACAATTAGCACGCCTTATATGGAAAGTTCTTCGCCAGCTCTGAACTTAAAGCGGCTGAGTGCAGCGCTGATTCTGTTCTTCGGCAACCGCCGAGCGCGCTTGTTGCTATCGGCACCGCCGAGTTCCTTTATTTGTGGTCTCAATTCAGAGCAATAAAGAGTTTAATTTGGAAGCTTTCCGGTCACTTCCTGAATTACATAATTTAGCGATAAATAAGCTACAACTGGCTAACTTCAAGTAGCCGGTTTTAAAGTTAGGAGTGCGACGGAATCTCGTATGGACGGTGGGTACATGTTAAACTACAAGCAAATTAACAACTCGGGGGCCCCCATGCTGTTCGCCGAAACGTAAGAGATCATTATTACTGGTCGGCGTCTCTGTTTCCGTATAAAAGTAACTGCTTCAGAAAGGTAGTAACCGATCGCTTATCACGTGTTTCTTATGGGATAGAGTTACGATCGTCAGGCAGTTCGGCGTGGACGACTTGATGTCACACTGGAGAAACTAAAGTCTCAAAGGCGCTGGCGGTATTCGAACTCGAGCCAGCATGAACAGATCCCTTCACATGGCCAATGCTTCAGACCACCACGTTATTGCTATAGTAACACATTCGGCGTGTTAAGCAAGACAGTCTCTCGCGCTGTGATTTGGATGTTTTCCAATATTTCTTCTACGCATGGTTACAAATTCGATTTATTTTAATTCACACTGATAACGGCATGTCACTCGAGGAATCAATGCTAAACATTAGCAATGTGTGTATAGGGAATAACACTGGAGGATGTGTTCTTAGGCGCAGCACCGCCAGACATTCAGACGAAAACTGTATTCGCCAAAAAACTTCTCACAAGCGCATTTCTCTCTGCAGGCAAACTCTACAAAGCCTGACCCGGGTCCTGGAAGGAAAGGCCATTTCCATGACTCTGCCGAGCTTACGTATCTCCGTGATTCCCACGGTTCTGGTGACGCGGAATTTCCGCTCCCACCAAAAGCAGCTGCACCGACATACGCTCCAGAGCTGGCTTCTCCACCGAAGAAGATTTCATCTCTACCGAGTCCAGCGATAACCGGGCAGTCAGGAAGGGGTATGCCATGGAGACCAAGGCGGTCGAACCTCGCACAAGTGGAGCCGCCCCTCGGCGGAAGCCCCGAGCCGTGCACCACTGACAGCTGCAGCAGCCAGGCCTCGTACCTCGAAGGGCAGCTGGACTTCTCCGCTGATCCGTGCCACGACCTCTACGACTTTGTGTGCGGAAACTACTCGGGTCATCCGGACGGGCCGTACGCTGAGGTAAGCAAAGACGTTTTAGCCGTTCAGAAGAGGACATGCCATGTGTATAATTGTTTTTTTTTCTGGTTGTGAAATGTTTTACGCTTACGCTGCTGTTTTGTATTTTTACGCTCGGCTGGCCACATCTACACTTATTGCGCTTGTGGCCCTAAAGCGCTAAATAGCTAAGTGCTACACGCTCCGATAAGAACGAGCTGCTAACTTTTAATGCGGCAGCCACTTCGCTTCAGACTACGTCAGCAATTGACTTCATGTTCTCGAGCCGCTTAGCGCTTCAGGTAAGCAATTATCAAGACGTGAGAAACAAGTCACAGCTTTCCGGAGGCGCCGCATTTTAGGTAGCAAAGATTAAAGCTCCTCTACTGCGCATGCGGTTAAACCTGAAAATAAACAAGGTATTTTCACGTACCACATGTGTCATATCATATGTCGTCTGATACTTTCATATGTTCCCGTACGACTTTATCTACTCATATTATAGATAGGGAGTATATGAACTGGTGAAAAGAAACTAACACTTGGCTTTCTGGTGAGAATAGGGGTCATTTGCACAGTAACAAGGTCAAAAACAAAGTGAGCCGGGAAGGGGGAAACCAAAGAGGGCTTAGCAAACGTTTCGACAAAGGGGCTTGCGCTGCTTTCGGGGCAAAGCGTTCATCACTGGCGGGGATTAAATGGGAAACAAGGCTACTGCTTCGGAGTGGCTGGTTTCACCTGACAGTAACGAACAGCGTAGACACAGGAGAGTCCTGTGTCCGCGCTGTTCGTTTCTGCAAGGTCAAACCAACCACTCCGTAACCACGCTGTAAGTTTCTGTCATGTTAAATAGGGCCTTTACTCCAAGGCTGAATCCCTGCTGCGGGAGAGGGTAGCGTGATAGGAAGGGAAGCATGAAATTGAAATCCTTGTCCAGGCAGGATGACTGCTAAAGAGGATCAGAACGGTTGATGGGCAAATCGGTGATAAATAAAAACGCTAGCTCAGCAGAGCGAAATCCGAGAGCTGGATAGATAGTGAACGTGGGCTTGAAAGGTTGCGTGCGAAGGCTTGGGAAGCTGCGACCGAGACACTGTAGGCGCAAGTTGGGTTCACTTAGAACCGCTGGAATGAAGCAATTGAGCACACTGGTGACGAAATACGGGGAAGTAATAAAAAAACCAACAGAGGGATAACACTGGAGAAAAAAGAAGAAACGGCACAAAAACTAAGGAGGGGGGGGGGGGGAGAAAGTGCTAGAGGAAGGAAGGCCGGAGTGCAATGACCAAGGATTCCTGAAAAAGGACCTTAGCTAATCTGAAGTGAAGTGGTTGCACGCGTCGGGAATAGACGGCAACTAATTTTAATTGTTACCAGGCTAGGCGCAAGTGTTTACAATAAAGATATTACGGAAGCCAACAGTCATAAAAAAGGCAGTAAGGGATGTCTTTTTTTAATTCGTGGTTTTGATTATTTCGATATTCCTTGTGTAATCTCTTTACGGATGAGAGATTTCATTAGAAGGTAGAACAAAAAAACGACCACTTGCCGTCATTCCGATCTGTACCCACGACCTCCATATGTTGCGTACGGTGCTCCACCAACTAATCGATGGTGGCAGCTGTCCTATCTCTTTTCGAGGGTATTTACGTTTCGTGTAATCTAACTTCAAAAGTGTCGCTGAAAAAAAGCAACGAAACAGACTCTTACAGTAACTGGTGCGACACCTTGATGTACAAGCCACTTTTGCAGCGTCTAACTGGTAGCTGCTGAACTCGTTCAATCAACACGCAGCAGTCCTTCTCTCATATTTATCAGCACTCTGGGAACCATTTTGCCAAGCATTCTTAAGCGGCTTGTCAAAGCAAAGCAGTTCGGTCGAACTAAAATTTACACCGACATATAGCTGTCCGTAGTATTCGAGGGGTAATTAAAGATGATGCGGACCAATAACGTGGTACCTAACCAGCATGCTTTGTTGCTCACTAAGAAAGAATCTCGGTGACCTCAAACCAGTCAAGACGGGATGGCCGACTGAACACTTGTGCATTGTTCTTTTTCCGAAGGAGCGATGTGTACGAAGCGAACTGTAAGTTGCCGCCCCTATGGCCATCTTGTTTTATGGCGCTCCGGCGACTACTCACTTAATGCAACAAACACAGTTAGGGGCTAAGAGTGTGTTACGGGCCTCTGTGTACGCACTAGGGCACCTACCAACTTTTTGCCCCAACGAAATGCGTCGGTAGTTCGTTAGAAAATAACGCAATAACATGTAACTACGCCAGAAACTGCGAACGCTGCCTCCTTCAAAAAAAATTTCCAGCACCGCTTCTTGAAGCTATTGCGCATACTTGCTCCTAACTAAATGTCCAGGGGCTGTCAAAAGTGAATGGAAAGCAATACTAGCGAGAAATGTTAATTTCATCACACTCATTTCGTGCATCCTTAAAATATATGCTGCCCAATTGTGACTGAGCCAATTACACTATGCATCAATAAACCTCAACCATTATGCCTTGGATTCAAAAAACATTTTTTTTTTGTTTTCGACAGAGTCACCTTTCCATTCATTTTTGACGGCTGGTGTACGGTCCGATTCCCTTTTATAGGATGGAGACCACGAAAGTGTGGCCGGAATCTTTGAAGCGCCCGTTCGTATGTTGTGGCAGTGAATGAGAGCGAAGCAGCACAGAATGCGAAACACAGGTCCCACTGCGCCTACGCCACTTTTCTTTGACCCGCGTTTGTGGACAGTGCTGCAGCGCTCCGAAGAGAGCGACCACATGCTCGCTTGTTTTATAGTGGACGACACTGTCCACGAAAAAATGAACTTCTTCCGCCATATTTTTGGAATTCATAGCATACACGCCAAATAATGTTCTTTTTAGTTTAAAAATGGGTACAGCAGGGTTTAGAAAAGAGCTTTCCGAAATTCGGATTTTTTCAGTTTTCTTTCGATCAAAGATAATGCACTTCTAGCGCTTAATGTTTTGCGGAACATTGTACAGAATTTCTCGTAGATTATTTTCATACGCAGTATGAAAATGGCTGGTTCATCTAAAAAGCTCTATGACGTGGGTATCAATTATTCATTCTTATTTTCTTGTGTAATCTGGCATCACCAAATGCACACGTTTGCGTCTGTGTTAAGCGGTCTCTCACTTTTGGGCCTCTGTCTTTGTTTTTGCACTGATAAAACGTGATTTTCAACAAGACATTTTAACAGCTAGCACAACTTCCTTGAAGTAGAATACTCTTGAGGTGAGTAGCACTACACAGAACGGCGCCAATAAGACCTCTGGTGAAGATCCTTGATTTGGATCCCTCCCTTCTACAACGCATCATTTAAATTTGTGCCTTGGTGAAGCCAGGCTACGGATTGAAAGCGTTCAAAATGTTTGAAATCACGATCACTGGAACGAACACTGCTCGAGAAGTGCAAGACATGCTCCATTTTCCAAGCTCTCTGATGAGCATTGCGGACTTTCAAAATGCGGTTTATTGAAAAAAAAAATCGCGGCTAGAAAAAGGAATAGCCACATTGGTGGTCAATCAGTTCAGGGTGCAAGAACAGGTAAATAAAGAGAGCCCAGGCTATTTGGGAGCATTAAGTATTTAAGGATTCAAAAACAGCTTCCTTTTGTAAGGGCTATAATCTTCAGAAATCATATCAGTACTGAACGCACGTCAGCGATTTACGCTCGCTACTAAAGAATGAATTATGATCAGCTCTCGACAGTGTGTGAAGGTGCTAGTTGAGGATATATCGGGGAGTCTATTAGGATACTGTGCTATCGCGGATTAGAGGACAGACGAGAACTAGGTGTGGGATTCCTCATTAATAAGGATATAGCTGGCAATGTAGAGGAGTTCTATAGTATTAACGAGAGGGTAGCAGGTATAGTAATTAGGCTGAATAGGAGGTACAAGCTGAAAGTGGTGCAGGCCTACGCACCCACATCCAGCCATGATGCCAAACCGTTGAAAGTTTCTATGAGGACGTAGAATCGGCAATAAATAAAGTAAAATCACAGTACACTGTACTGATGGGCGACTTCAATGCGAAGGTGGGCAAGAAGCAGGCTGACGACCACGCGGTAGGTGACTATGGGATAGGCTCTAGAAATAGCGGGGGAGAGTTATTAGTTGAATTCGCGGATAGAAATAATTTACGGATCATCAATACCTTCTTCCGCAAACGAGAAAACAGGAAGTGGACCTGGAAGAGCCCCAATGGTGAAACTAAAAATGAAATCGACTTCATACTATGCGCTCAACCTGGCATCGTTCAGGATGTGGCCGTCCTCGGAAAGGTGCGTTGTAGCGACCACAGAATGGTAAGGTCTAGACTTAGCTTAGACTTGAAGAGGGAACGGAAGAAGCTAGTGAAGATGAAGTCCATTAACGAGTTAGCCGTAAGAGGGAAAGCACAGGAGTTTAGAATAGCGCTGCAAAACAGATATTCGGCTTTAACTGAGGAAGACGATCTTGATGTTCATACAATGCACGATAATCTGACATCAATAATTACGGAGTGCACAGTAGAAGTAGGCGGTAGGACAGTTCGACAGGATACCGGGAAGCTATCTCAGGTGACGAAAGATCTGATTAAGAAGCGCCAAAGCATGAGGGTGTCTACTAACCCTACCGACCGAATAGAACTGACAGAGCTATCGAAGTTAATAAATAAGCGCAAGGTAGCCGACATAAGGATGTTTAATATGGAGAGATTCGAGCATGCTCTAAAGAACGGAGGTAGCCTAAAAGCAGTGAAGATGAAACTGGCCATAGGTAAAAACCAGATGTATGCATTAAGAGACAAGCAGGGCAATGTCATTAGCAATATGGATAAGATAGTTAACGTAGCCGAAGAGTTCTACACAGATCTGTACAGTAGCCAATGTAATCAGAGCGTTAATGAGAAAGACAGCAGTGCACAGCAATGCGTCATCCCGCCAGTAACGAAAGATGAAGTAAAGAAAGCCTTAGAAGCAATGAAAAGGGGAAAAGCAGCTGGGGAGGATCAGGTAACAGCAGATCTGTTGAAGGATGGAGGGGACACCGTGCTAGAAAAACTAGCCACCCTGTATACGCAATGCCTTATGACCTCGACCGTACCAGAAGCTTGGAAGAATGCAAACATTATCTTAATTCATAAGAAGGGAGACGCCAAGGACTTGAAAAATTACAGGGCGATCAGCTTACTATCCGTTGCCTACAAAGTATTTACTAAGGTAATCGCTAATAGAGTCAGGGCAACGTTAGACTTTAATCAACCAAATGATCAGGCAGGCTTTCGTAAAGGATATTCAACAATAGATCATATTCACACTATCAATCAGGTGATAGCGAAATGCGCAGAATATAACCAACCTCTATATATAGCTTTCATTGATTACGAGAAAGCCTTCGACTCAGTGGAAACCTCAGCAGTCATACAGGCATTGCGTAATCAGGGGGTAGAAGAGCCTTATGTCGAAATACTGAAAGATATATATACCAACTGCACAGCTAATATAGTCCTCCATAAAGTCAGCAATAAAACTCCAATAAGGAAGGGCGTCAGGCAAGCAGACACGATCTCGCCAATGCTGTTCACCGCATGTTTACAGGAGGTATTTCGAGGCTTGAATTGGGAACAGTTCGGAATCAGAATAAATGGAGAATACCTAAATAATCTGCGATTCGCTGATGACATTGCCTTGCTGAGTCACTCAGGAGGTGAACTGCAAATCATGATCAATGAGTTAGAGAGGCAGAGCAGATCGATGGGTCTAAATATTAACATGCAGAAAACCAAGGTAATGTTCAACAGCCTAGCAAGGGAACAACAGTTCACAATTGGCAGCGAGAGCCTAGAAGTTGTAACGGAATATGCCTACTTAGGGCAGGTAGTGACAGCTGATCCGGATCATGAGAGGGAGATAACTAGAAGGATAAGAATGGGGTGGAGCGCATATGGCAAATTCTCGCAGATCATGAGTGGCAGTTTACCAATTTCCCTCAAGAGGAAAGTGTACAACAGCTTTATCTTACCGGTACTCACCTGGAGGCTAACGAAAAGGGTTCAGCTTAAGTTAAGGACAACGCAGCGAGCCATGGAAAGAAAAATGATAGGTGTCACGTTAAGAGACCGGAAGCGGGCAGAGTGGGTGAGGGAACAAACGCGGGTTAATGACATCCTAGTCGAAATCAAGAGAAAGAAATGGGCTTGGGCAGGACATGTAATGTGAAGGCAAGATAACCGCTGGTCCTTAAGGGTAACGGAGTGGATTCCAAGAGAAAGTAAGCGTAGCAGGGGGCGGCAGAAGGTTAGGTGGGCGGATGAGATTACGAAGTTTGCAGGCAAAGCGTGGATGCAGCTGGCAAAGGATAGGGTTAATTGGAGAGACATGGGAGAGGCGTTTGCCCTGCAGTGGGTGTAGTAAGACTGATGATGATGATTAGGATTACCTAATATACCTACCTACCTAATATCAGAAAGTCAACCGAAATAAAGTTCTTTTCAATAAAAGTATTTCTCTGCAAAGTTCCGCATTATGGTCCTCCAAGTCAAGACTGGATTTGTGCGCTTTGGGCGTGGAAATGGAGAGTTGTCTT
Organism: Amblyomma americanum; assembly: GCA_030143305.2. Classification (NCBI taxonomy): domain Eukaryota; kingdom Metazoa; phylum Arthropoda; class Arachnida; order Ixodida; family Ixodidae; genus Amblyomma; species Amblyomma americanum. Next base: position 876 of record JARKHS020011144.1, on the reverse strand, counting down.
TTTGCCCATTGAGAGTATTGCGTCGCCACATTCGAAGCCATGGAAATACTAGTTCAGCTAAAATGTTTATTCCAGTGTGTGTAACGTTTGGTTTGTGGCCTTTATGCCATAGAACTGTTCAGCTGCACTGCACTGTGCTCTAGGCACGCTACTGGAACCATGCACCATAGCATGGTTTATCCGATGACTGCCCTTCACCGTTAAACTACTTAAGAATGCACAGTACAGACCACATTTTTAACAGCGGGGTATCCTGGTTCAGAGGTGTGTTTTAGCTCATCGCATGCCTATCTGTTGCAAAGACTGTAGGCTTTCTGGATTTATTGAAATTCTATAAGGTTAGAAGAGGGTTTTGACGAATCATCAGCATCTCGGCTACCATAGCACCAATGTGTGTAGGTTCCTTCAACGGCTGTCGAATGGATTTGTAGACAGCTTTGAAGACGTGAAGACGTTGCCTTTCTCGTTTCGAGAATTTAAGCGCTGTATGCTTTATGCAATACGATCAGCGCAATGGCAACCCATCACTGGTGAGCGAAGAAACCTAGACTTCATGAAGAGGTTTTGCGTGGGTTCTTGCTTGACTTGTGGAGGCGCAGAGGCGAGCCTGGTGATTAAATCACCGTTTTTTTTCACATTTTTTAAAAATATATTCGACCAAAAACACACTAGCTGTCACCATATTTGTTTGTAGCTGAAAACCAAAACAGTAGAATTGGAGCTCACATCGGTGCCATTGATTTTAAAGTGGCGATTTTAACTGCGAGGCAGACATTTTTACTTTTTATAAAAACTGGGCGTACCATTGCGATTCGGGAACAAACAACCTTTCGTGTATTTCGATTTTTCCTGGAACAACCCAATGGGCAAAGACAA